>CM077090.1:99015048-99195274 GCA_039513925.1 Platanthera zijinensis
TTTGAATTATTTGTCTTCTTCTGAGCCTTGAGACCTGGGCTGTAAATATCAAAGAAGACAGAAATATCTCTGCAGCAAAACATTCTATAAAAAGGAATAAACCTCTTTCTAAGAAGCTGCAGGCTTAAATCAAATAATCAGAAGGACTAAATAAAGTCACATCAGAAATAATCTCTTTATAGCAAAGAAGAAGACTTTTCAGTCCAACGGCTATAAAGGGCTGTCAGCAGATAAAGTAAATTATAATGACAGCTAATAAGACAAACAACTTTATCTTAAAAGATTTGAACTCAGGCAAACAGAATGAAGCAAATAATGCCTGGAAACTTTATCATACAGCTTGAAATAATATGCCAGAAAATGTATTAAATAATTAAATATAATAAATAAATACAAAATACAAAGGCAGGCAGAAAGCGTCGAACGACCTTCGGAGATCGTCGACCGACGCACGGAGATCGTCGATCTATCGGGCAGATAGTCGAACGATCCAGATAGTCGACCTATCGAAGAAGATAGTCGAACTACCCCGGCAGATAGTCGACCTATCAGAACAGATAGTCGAACTATCAGATAGTCGATCTATCTAGGACAGATAGTCGAACTATCAAGCGCACAGAGATAGTCGACCTATCAAGCAGATAGTCGACCTACCTCAGAAAACAGATAGTCGATCTATCAACAGATAGTCGAACTATCAGCGCAAAACAGATAGTCGACCTATCAACAGATAGTCGAACTATCAGCGCAGAACAGATAGTCGACCTATCAACAGATAGTCGAACTATCAGCGCAGAACAGATAGTCGAACTATCAGCGCAGAACAGATAGTCGACCTATCAACAGATAGTCGAACTATCAGCGCAGAACAGATAGTCGACCTATCAACAGATAGTCGAACTATCAGCGCAGAACAGATAGT
Source organism: Platanthera zijinensis (assembly GCA_039513925.1). Taxonomy (NCBI): domain Eukaryota; kingdom Viridiplantae; phylum Streptophyta; class Magnoliopsida; order Asparagales; family Orchidaceae; genus Platanthera; species Platanthera zijinensis. The sequence continues at coordinate 99,015,971 of CM077090.1, forward strand.
CGACCTATCAACAGATAGTCGAACTATCAGCGCAGAACAGATAGTCGACCTATCAACAGATAGTCGAACTATCAGCGCAGAACAGATAGTCGACCTATCAACAGATAGTCGAACTATCAGCGCAGAACAGATAGTCGATCTATCAAGCAGATAGTCGACCTATCAGCGCAGACCAAGGCATCGACCAACTGATAGACGATCGTCGATCAGCCGATAGACGATAGTCGAACGAAAAAACTACTTAACCAAATTCTCAATTTGGAAAAGCGAGGACTCTACAGCTAGACTCCTAACCATTGACCATAGATATTTCTTGGGTCAAGGAGCACAAAGGAGAGGACTAAACTCAAATCAAACTAGGGTACCAACAGATGTCGTGATGACCGTGACACGGACGTGACTACGCTAACAGACACCTAACCGTCACAGACAAGAAATAAAAAGAGAGAATGCCGACCAAAAGCGAACGAAAAGGGGTCGGTTGGTTCCCAAAATCTGGGACTCGATACCACGTCCTTAGGACCTACCTCTCTAATAAGCACACAACTCACCGTAAGCCGGACTCGATACAACATCCTTAAGACCTACCTCTCCAACAAGCACACAACTCACCGCACCTACACAAGCATCTATTTATTTCAATATAAGCCGTTTCAAGCGCAACAATAATTTTATTTTTGAGCGGCGGAAAACTTTCAAGAGCGATCGAAATTTGAGTCGTGATTAATTCCCTTGTCGGCACATAACGTGCACCGATCGGAAGAGCAAATCAAGGCTAGGCCGAGTTGCGCTCCCGCGACGGATCTACCCGATCCGGATGACAAGAGATTCAATAACAACAAATTCGATTTCAGATTTTGCAAGCGACGGATTTAAAAATCACGGAGAAAATGATGTATGAAAAACCTCCACAAACTAAAGCATGAATCACACAAGGGGAAGAGATTACCCAACCGGGATAAAAATTCACACAAAGATAAGGTGGGAGAATCACTCTCTCCACGGATCCGCCGGCGTCACACTGAGGGGTTTGCAACCTTCTTCCACGGAGTCACACCGAAGGAAGCCGCGCCGTAGTCGCACCGAACGGATGGAGGGAGCAAGGGGGGGCGGCGGCTTCACACCACACAGGGGGGGGGGGGGGGGGCGGCGGCTTCACACCACACAAGGGGGCGACGGCTTGGAGAAAGCCTTGGCCGAAATTCTCTTAGGAGGGAATTTTTTTTGGTTTAAATTTCAATATCTTATTCCTCATAATCACCTCCTTAAATAGGAGTTTACAACAAGTCTTAGCCCTCCATGATGGAGATGTAATCTCATCCATCCGAATGGCTAAATGCACACCAAAATAAAAATTGTTCAAATTAAAAATTAAATGCAAGCCATGAATATAAAATTATCACTTAAACATAGGATAATTTTATATTCTAAAAATATAAAGTAGAGTTCATGAAACAAGATAATTAAGACTAATTTTTCGTGGCGGATTTAGCACGCCGCGGGCGGAGGTTGTAACGTGCACTTCCTTCAGCATCATCATGGTGTCTCAGATCTTTATGTCGTAGCACCTCGGCAACCGGGTCATCATCAATTATCTAAGTGGTTGTGATAGGTGGTATCAAAGTAGAATGGTGGAGAGACAGAAATCTGTCTAATTCCACAAGCATTGAGTGAAGCAAGTTCACTCAATGCCAGATGCCAAGGAAGTATGCTGGAAAGACTTAAAATCATTTAAATCCACAGGCATTGAGTGAAGCCAGTTCACTCAATGCCAGATTCCAAAAAATATCGAGTAATGGGTGGACAGTCAAAGCCCAGCAATTTGCAAGATAAAAAAGCAGCTAAGTCCACAGGTGTTGAGTGAAGACAGTTCACTCAATGCCATGTAACAAAAGGCATTGAGTACAACACAGTCTGTCAAAGCCTCACCATTGGCAAGCTAAAAAATTGACTAAGTCTAGAATTGTTGAGTGAGGACAGCTAACTCAACGCCTGATGAAAGAAGCGTTGAGTCAAGCTCAAGCAGTTGAAGATTCTGTCAAGAATTTTGTCTAAATCCAAAATCGTTGAGTGAGGATAGCTCACTTAATGCCAAAGAAGAAGGCGTCGATAGAGCAATGATCAGTCAAAGCCTAAAGAGAGATAGACAAGAAAATCTATCTAAGTCCAGATGCATTGAGTGAGGACAACTCACTCAACGTAAGCTCATCAAGTAAATTTGCTAAGTACAGAAGCGTTGAGTGAAGGCAGTTCACTCAATGCCACATCAACAAGAAGCCAGGAAAAGGTAAAAGCGTTGAGTGATAAGGCTCACTTAACACATTCATAAATAAAGTTGCGGCTAAGTATAAAAGCGTTGAGAGATGAAGGCTCACTCAACGCATTCATAAAGAAAGTTGCGGTTAAGTATAGAATTGTTGAGTGAAGCCAGTACACTCAACGTCTCAGCATAAAGGCAGGAAGTATGTTAAACGACTAAGTCCTGAAGCATTGAGTGATGAAAGCTCACTCAACGCACTCAATTCCTAAACAACAAAAAGATTGTCTAAGGACAAAAGCGTTGAGTGAAGGCTATTCACTCAACGTACTCAATGCCTGATAGTGCAGAAGAAATTGGCTAAGTCCAGATTCATTGAGTGAAGCCTGTTCACTCAAAACACTCAATGCCTGGGATGAAACTGAGAAAATGGCTAAGTCCACAGATGCTGACTCCAGTATGAGTCAACAAAGTTTCAAAATGTTGCGGGAAAGCTACAGTACTCGACAAATGGTGCTGGAAGCCTACAATATGAATTTTTCTGTTAAAGTAGAGTTGCAACCAACAACTATAGGTGGGCCCACGGGTCTAAGAGCCATTAGACGATGGATTATAAAGGGATAAGTTCAGCGGATGCAAAGACAACTTTTAGGGTTTATCATTTCACAAAGAGGAGGAACTTCTACGTCTTCTCCCTCGCCATTGTTGCTGAGCTTGAAGCTAAAGTTTCAAACCCACTGAACTAAAATTTCTTATAGTTAGCTGTAGTAGTTTTCATCAGTTACAACAAGTTGAATAAGCAAAGCATCTGGTCTCTGTATTGAAGTATACAAGAACAGTCAACACTTTTGTCTTCATCAACAAGATCAAAAACTTATTTCTGAGTTACTTCCAGCACAAGCTACCGTTTATTGATGATCATTTTTCTTGTTGTTGAGAAGAAGGTAGGGCTGAAGTAAACTCAGCTCAGGAAGAAGAAGACACAGAGAAATTTCTCTAGTGTTAAATCAACATCAACCAAACTCTATTCTTTCTGTAGGATCTTTACAGATCTGAGTGTAGGCCTGATTTATAAAGTGTGAGGTAGGATCCAGTTTTGGATCTGAGGTAGGGCAGTTTTGCCTGAGGAAGGATCCTAGTGTGGATCTGAGTTATAGGGCCTGTGTGCCTGTGGTAGGGTAGTTTTTCCTGAGGTAGGATCCTAGTGTGGATTTGAGTTGTAGGGCCTGCGTGCCTGAGGTAGGGCAGTTTGCCTGAGGTAGGAGAGTCATTCTCTCTGAGTGTAGGACCTTTGTGTCTGAGGTAGGATCCATCTTTGGATCTGAGGTAGGGACTTTGTGCCTGAGCTGTAGGAGAGTCATTCTCTCTGAGTTAGGGCTATCCTCCTAGCCTGAGTTGTAGGGCCTTTGTCCTGAGGTAGTCGATATTTGGATCACTGAGTTGTAGGGCTTCGTGCCGGAGCTATAGGTCTTGGAGGAGATTGAGAGATCCTGCAGGATATGTGTTGTAAGCTCTTAGGAGCCGAGATTTGGAGAAGTGTCTTGTATAACAAGCTGTTCGAAAGGTAGGAGGGCCAGTGGACATACCCATAATCTGGGGAACCACTATAAATCTTGTGTGTGCTGTGTGATTGTCTTGAAAGCAAGCTAACTAAGCTAACTCATAACACACTAAGTTAAATAAAGTAATAAAAGACTAGAAAACTTATTCACCCCCTCTAGGTGTTTAGCTACCCATAAAAACTAAAGAATTTCAAGTGGTATCAGAGGAGGTTGCTAAAGAAGGACTTAATAGTCTGAGTAGATCTCAAAGGGTAGCTGAAAGAAGTATACTTATGGGTTCAGGAGAGAACCATAAGGAGCTTGGTTATATGAAACTTCCTATCTGCAGAAAGGAGAGTTTTGGAATTAGGAAGGAGAGGGTCAGATTGTTTATGGAACCATCTAACCCAAGGATCTTTGTCACTATCAAAGAGGGATCTTTCATCCCAATGAAAGTCTTAGTTCTAGATGCAATAATATAGACACCAAAGACATATTCTGAAATGACCAAGGATGAGGTCATATTAGGCTACACTAGACAAGAGGGCACAGAACATAATAGTTAGTATCATAGATGATTCTACCTTTCAGAATCTGGTATACTACAAGACCTCCAAAGAGATGTTGAACACTCTAGTGGTCTATATGGAGGGAACTGAAGATGTTAGAGATGATAGGAAGTTCATGATCAATCGGGAGTATGAGGCTTTCAGGCAGTCCAAGGGAAAATGCATAATTAATTGCTATGAAATATTATTCAGGATAGTGAATGAGCTGATGACCTATGTGAGGGTCTTCAGTCATTATGAGCTTAATGACAAGTTCCTGAGGTCTCTCACTAGAGACTGAAACACTAAGATCCGTGCCATCAGAGAGGTGGACAAGCTAGCTGACACTCTACCTCATACACTATTTGGAAAGCTACTCTCTTATGAGATGCAGCTAGCTGCCAGGAAAGAGGAGGAGACAATCAGCAAATCCCAGGCCAAGGAAAAGTCTTTTTCCTTCAAAGTAGATAGCACCAGGAAGAGTAAGGAGAGGATTCCCTCTCCTCTAAGAAGGCATGCTGATTCAGATAGTTCATGGCTAAGCTCATCTGACAATAGCTTGTCAGATGAAGACTTTGCTTCCTTCTCCAGGCAGCTCCAGAAGTTGATGAAGAATAAATAGTGGAGGAGAAGACCTTCCTCCTCTTCTCATCACATGAAGAATCACTCCAAGATAGACATGTATGATTCTAGATATAATGCCTCCACCCGTTAAATAACATATAATAGAAGGTCTGGCCGGGGCCCCACACTATATGACACAAACAGACGACGAGGTCATAGGTTAATACCAAAATACTATCGCACCCTAACCCAGAGCATTCTAACAGAAGCTTATTAATTGCAAGAACTCAACCAATGAATATACACTACTATATAAATATCACATTTATACAAAACACTGGGAATGTATACAAGCACACACTGCTCACGGCCTTAAGGCCTTACAAGTTTCTCTTTACAAAAGGTGGTTTTATACATCGGCATATAGGCCGGCCACACATGAAATCCAATTCTTCGTACGGACTTCAAGGGCCTACAAGCAGCAGCAGCAAGGGCTTCAACCCGCTTAATCCAATTAGCCCACAACACCTGCATATGGAGGTCCACCCCAAGGGTGATAAACAAAGCAACGGTCAGCATTCGGCTGACTAATTATAACGACCCTACTCCTTACCCGAGGCAGTGGTTCATTCCCTACAAGCAGTGCAATCTCAATACATATATATCACAACCACAATACAAATGCCGGCCTTCGTGCCAAACGCTCTGTGCACTTAGGGCACACTTACGGTGTACCAAACTCCTGAAGGTCCCACCACCGATTCGAGGTTATTAGCTTGTTGGCCGGGCATAAGCCTCCAAACCCACGTTGGAGACCTCACGTACCCACCCCACTCAGAGGCATTCACCTCACGGCAACTGTGAGCACTATAGATCGACCTAGGCACGTAGTGCAACACGCCGAGAAGGTCCGCAACCCCCCATTTGTAGTGCTACCAATCGACCGCTCACGTGATCCTATAACTCAACTTGTTGGGTGGTTCATCTCGCCCATCCCACTAAGAGGTTCTTAACTTGTTGGCCATGGGCATCAACCTCCAAACCCCTATTGAAGACCTCTCGCGCCCATCCACTCAGAGGTATCTGCAATCCATCTCATAACACCGGCACACAATGCCGCTTTCCAATCCATCAAATAGATCTTGTCGAGCGTACAACCAAAGGAGCTATGCAAAGCTTCCTCACCACAATTCACAAGCATCCTCCCAATCTCCGCAAGCTAAACGTTTTACACACGGAGTCTTCTTTGGTTCGCAGCATCACCAATCCATACTACCCATCCAGATAGGCTTCACACATCATGCCTATTTCGTATTACACAGTTCCGGATCTAGATGCAGACTCAACCGCTGGAATCGCTTACGCTTTCCACCTCTTGGTGGAGGATCCTGTTGGAACACCCTATTACTAATTTGGGCAAGGATCACTATGTTTTTAGGAAATCAGTTTGACCTAGATGTATAGTTGAAAAGGTCAAGTTAGAATGAGTCTAGGGCTTAGAACTTAGGTTTGAAGCTGCCCCCAGGACCATTCAAGGATTCAGACTTAGAGCTGAGGCAAAGACAATTATCGTCGAGCTTAGGTCGACGAAACGTCGAACTCCGTTCGACGCTCTCTGAGCTCAACTCTGCTAAATCGTCGAGCTCTGGTCGACGATCTTCGAGCTCAGATCGACGATCTGTCTTCAACTTATTCTTCAGGTCGCTGAGCTCCAGTCGACGATCTTCGAGCTCAGGTCGACGTTTTCTGTCTAATGTTCAATCCAATCTCTGAGCTCAGGTCGACGATCGTATAGCTCAGATCGACGTTTTTCCTGAGAGATCGACGACTTTGAGGATTCAAATTCAGTCAGCTTTTGGAATGTTTTTCAAATTCTCTCAGCATTTATTTCAAGAGATCTGCTAGCCGTTTTCATTTATTCTGGAGCAATTTTCAAGGGATTTATCAGAGAATGTTTATTGGACTTTCCTCCAGAAGACAAAACATTAATGGAAGACATTTATTGACTGCTAACGGCTATCTTGGATAGAGGATCTTCAGAGAATAAATCATCTTTTCTAGTCTGACAGATATACAACAAGAGACTACACAAGAATAGACTATCTACAACAAGAAATTCTCAGTACCGATTCACAGGATAGTGAGATCAATTCAAAAAAAATCAAGTGATCAATCCTGGAGAATAAGTTGAATATTGGCATACTGAAAAGTGATCATAGCTTCAACATCAAGGACTCCAGACAATTCATATTTCAGCCTCTGCTGAAACCATCTTCTGCTGGAGATCTGAAGCTTCTGAAGACCTATCACCCTAGCAAAGCTCTCATGTTTCTCAGGGGGAGCTTTGACAACTCAATCAATCCACTAAGTCTTCTCTCAGTGATTGAGACAGAGAAGACAACTTCACCTCTTCCTTTTTCTTTTCCTGCTGTAAAAGGGTTATCAAAACTCCCTTCAAAAGTCTTGATTCTGGTTCTGAGAGCCTTGTCAAAACTCAGTGGTGGCAAGACACCTGATCAAAAAATCTAGTTTGGTTTTTGAGCACCTTATCAAAAGCTCATTGGTGCCCAGGACACCTGATCAACTCATCCTGTAGTGGATTCCTACCAAGGGTGGTAGAAGAGTGGATGTACCCAGGTTTTTGGGGAACCACTATAGTTCCTTGTGTCTTCTGGTTTCTTGTGGATATTTTTTGCTGTGTGCTGTGTTTTTTATTTTACTGCTTTAGTTTTATTTTCTACATCAAAGCACCTTACACCTATACATAAATTAAGCCTTTACTGCTGTGCATTTTTAAATTGTAAATTTACTTTAAAATACTCTATTCACCCCCTCTCTAGAGTTAAGATAGATCTTACCCTCACTTTCAATTGGTATCAGAGGCAGGTTGGTTGTTCATACAGGCTAACACCTGAACCAAAAGATCCTTGATAAGATCAATCTTTTAAGAGGGTTATTTTCATTATATTTAATTTTATAAAAAGACATGGCACAGAATAAAGATTATGTAAGCACCAGGCCTCCAGTGTGCAATCTATCCAAGTTTGCACTTTGGAAAACAAGGATTAGACTTTATATGAACTCTATTGATGAAGACATATTTAATTCTGTTTTGACAGTGTGCCCAAGTCCACCAGCAAGCTCAAGTACAAATGCTGTTCCACCTACTTCAGGAACAGATGCTGAAATAAAGAAGTGGAAGACTGCAGATGCCAAGGCCATGAATATCTTAGCTCAGACAATGTATGATGAGATATTTCAGAAGGTAGCTGAATACAACTCAGCCAAAGGAATTTGGGACAAAATCTCTGAAATTGTCTCAGGATCTGCTGATGAAAGGAAAGACAGGAGATCCCATCTTATAAGCCAATATGAGAATTTCAAAAAGGGAGAAGCTGAATCAGTGGCTGACATGTACAATAGATTAAGTCTGATTGTCAATGAGTTAAAGACTCTGGATAAAGAAATCTCATTGACTGAGCTGAATGATAAAATCCTAATGTGCTTCCCCAGCACTTGGAATTCAAGAATCTGGCAAATCAAAGATGCCAGAAGTCTAAATGAGATTACCACTGAAGCTCTCCTGGGCAAGCTCAAATCTTATGAGCTGCTCATTAAAAATAGAGAAGAAGAACAAAAGGCTACTTCTCCAGTCATCAGAAAAGAGAAGACCATAGCCTTCAAAGCTACAGAAGAGGAGCATGAAGATAAAGCTACAGGAAATGATGAGCTCTTAAGTCTACTGGCCAAAAGATTCTACAAAATGGCCAGAAAAGACTTCAAAAAGAAATCATACAAGGGACAGGATAAGCCAAGGTATGATAAATCAAATAACAACAAAGAAATTATATGTTTTGGTTGCAGGAAACCAGGCCATATTGTGCCTGACTGTCCAGAAAACAAAAACAAGGACAAGAAAGATAGAAGGGAAAGAAGAATGGAGAAAGACTTCAAGAAGAACACCTCAGACAAACCCTCCTACAGCAAGAACACACATACAAGGAAGGGATTTGTTGCTGAGACATGGAGTGATACTGAAGAGGACTCTGAAGCCTCATCCAGCTCCAGTGATGATGAGGATGATGCTGATGAAAAGGAATTTTGCATGATGGCTATCAATGCCTCTCAAACAGATTCAGAAGCAGAAGAGTCAGAATCAGATTCAGAAGTTCAACTAGAAGAAGATAAGGTAATCAATTCATTTGATTTCAGTTCTGAGGACTTTAAACATGAGTTTAAAGTACTATGCCTAGATCTGTTGGAGTCTGAGAAGGAAATCACTTCCCTCAGAAAACAACTGTCTGAGTATAGCACTTTAAAATCAGAGAACCTCAAACTCTCTGAAGAGTTAGAATGCTATAGGGAGGAGATAGCTTCACTGAAGAGTGAACTATCCAAGGCCAAGCAGTTTGAAGAATCCCTTAATGGGAGAAGCATCAAACTCATGGATATCACAAGCACAGTGAACTCTAGACTTAATAGTACACTGGGCTTGGGAGCTTCATCCAGCCAGCCTATAGTTCTGAAAACTCCAATCAAATTTATCTCTAATAAAGGGAAGGAAGTTGTAGAGGTAGCTAGGAAGAATGCAGATTTGCCAAAGAAAAATATAGTTCAACAGAATGCGTCAAACAGAGCTCGATAATCGTCGAACGGCGCTCGACGATCCAAGAAACGATCGTCGACCTCAGCTCGACGACACCTGAACTCTGAACTCCAGGATAGTCGATCTTCGAACAGAGATCGACGATCTGACCAAAGATCGTCGACCTCAGCTCGACGATCGTCGAACAGAGATCAGGACTTTGAACAATCCTTCAAAGGTATATCTAGATTCAATCCTAGAAGTCCTATATCCCAAGGTTTCAACCCCTATACTGAATGGATAGTACCTCCTAGGAGATACCATCCTGAAGGTTATAAGAGTAAACCTGGGATGTCTTTCATTTCTGAATTTAAGGGATATCAACCTAGGCCCAAGGTAAACTGGGTCAAAAACATATAAGCTGTTTATGTGCAGGTGAAGACCTATTCAACATCAAACCAGCCATGGTATCTGGATAGTGGGTGCTTAAAGCACATGACAGGGAACAAGGACAACTTCACATCCTTTAAAGCCAAGCTTGGACCCAAAGTAATCTTTGGTGATTCAAACTTTGGAACAACAAAAGGATATGGTGCAGTCCAAATTGGAACAGTCACCTTTAAGAAAGTAGCTTATGTTAAAGGACTCAAGCACAACTTGATAAGTATCAGTCAACTTTGTGATGAAGGATATCAAGTGACTTTCAACAAAGCTATATGCAAGGTCAAGTCAGAGGACAACACAACTGTGTTGATAGGTAACAGAAAAGGTAACATTTACTTAGTAGATTTTCATTCATCTAAAGTAGATATTTTCGTGTTCAATTCCATATCTAGACCTAATATTCTATGGCATAAGAGACTAGGACATATTAACCTTAGAACCATTGCTAGGCTATCCAAGGACAACCTTGTTAGAGGACTACCTTCTGGCCCCTACAAGAAGGAAGGACTTTGCAAGGCTTATCAATTAGGCAAGCAAACTAAAAATAGTTTTAAATCACTTAACAAGAGTGACTCACCTAGGATTTTGTATCTGTTACACATGGATCTTTTTGGACCCATTACAGTACAAAGCCTAGGAGGGAAATCCTACACTTTAGTGGTTGTAGATGACTTCTCAAGATTCACATGGGTGTTCTTTCTGAGGAAGAAGTCTGATAACTTCAAGTGTTTCATAGAGTTTCTCAAATGCATACAGATTGAGTTCAACACTCACATTACCCTGATCAGAAGTGATCATGGGACAGAGTTTGATTCTCTTCTTATGCAAGAGTTCTGTCAGAGTGAAGGGATCAGGCATACATTCTCAGCTCCTAGAACTCCTCAAAAAATGGGGTAGCAGAAAGGAAAAATAGAACCCTAATTGAATCTGCAACTACATTATTGACAGATGCTCACCTTCCTCTATCCTTTTGGGCTGAGGCAGTGAACACCTCCAATTGTGTGTTGAATAGAAGTCTAATACATAAAATGAAGGGCAAGACTCCCTATGAATTGCTCAAAGGGAAGAAACCTAAAGTAGACTATTTTAAAATCTTTGGTTGCATTTGTTATATTCACAACAATGACAAGAGATATATAGCAAAATTTCAAGCAAAAGCTGATGAAGGAGTGTTTCTAGGATACTCCATGATCAGTAAAGCTTATAGGGTTTATAATAAAACTACTCTAAAAATAGAAGAATCTGTTCATATTTCTTTTGATGAAACTAATATGTCTTTCAAGGAGAAGAATGCTTCTACCATAGAACAATTGCAGGTACATTCTCTAGCTGAAGACTTGGACAGATTACAAGTTACTCAAAAGAATGAAAGTAGTGAAGATGAAGAAGCTGCTCCACATCTTGAAGAAAATCTTCTTGAAGAGCCAGTTGCTGTTCCATAAGAGGAAACAGCAACACAGATTGGTGAACAATCAACACCACCTGTTGATTTAGTAACATCAAGAGATCATCCAATCTCCCAAGTGATTGGAAACATCTCAGCTGGTGTGCAAACCAGAAATCAGGTCAACCAAAACCTGATGCACACTTGCTTTCTCTCTCAAATTAAACCTCAATCCATTCAAGATACAGAGCAAGATCCACACTGGATCATTGCAATGCAAGAGGAGTTGCATCAATTTGAAAGAAACAAAGTCTGGGAACTAGTGACTAAGCCAAAGGATCATTCCATTGTTGTAACAAAATGAGTGTTCAGAAACAAATTGGATGATCAAGGAATTATTGTAAGGAACAAGGCAAGGCTTGTTGCTCAAGGATATTCTCAAGAAGAGGGGATAGACTATGACCAGACCTTTGCACCAGTTGCAAGGTTAGAGGCCATAAGAATCTTCCTGGCTTATGCTGCTCACAAGGGATTCAAAGTCTACCAAATGGATGTGAAGAGTGCTTTTCTCAATGGGGAGATCAAAGAAGAAATCTATGTCAGACAACCCCTAGGTTTTGTCTCTCTAACTCATCCTGATTATGTTTTCAAACTGCATAAAGCATTATATGGTCTAAAGCAAGCTCCTAGAGCATGGTATGAGACCCTAGCATGCTTTCTTCTGGAAAATGATTTTATTAGGGGGAGAGTAGACCAAACTCTTTTTATTAGAACCCATAAGTTCCATACCCTACTAGTACAAATCTATGTAGATGATATTATATTTGGTTCTACTGATTCAAACTTGTGCAAAAAGTTTTCCAAGCTTATGCACTCTAAATTTGAAATGAGTAGCATGGGTGAGCTATCCTTCTTCTTAGGATTGCAAGTCAAACAACATGCTGAAGGCATATTTATTTCTCAAACCAAGTATATAAAAGAACTGGTTAAGAAATTTGGTATGTCTGATGCATCATGTATGAAAACACCCATGCCTACCAATGCTGTATTGGATGCTGATGAACATGGGAAACTAGTTGATCAGACAATATATAGAGCAATGATTGGCTCTCTATTGTACCTTACAGCTAGTAGGCCTGATATAATGTTTGCTACATGTATATGTGCTAGATTCCAAGTTAGCCCTAGAAAGTCACACTTAAATTTAGTAAAGAGGATTCTTAGGGATGTTAAAAGCTGTCCAAATCTAGGTCTCTGGTATCCAAAAGATTCAGCATTTGACTTAACTGGATTTTCAGATGCTGATTATGCTGGATGCAGAATAGACAGGAAAAGCACCAGTGGAACTTGTCAGTTTCTTGGTGATAGACTTGTCTCATGGTATTGTAAGAAATAAACATCTGTGTCAACTTCAACTGCTGAAGCTGAATATATGGCTGCAGGCAGTTGTTGTTCACAAATATTGTGGATACAAAATCAACTCCTAGACAATGGTTACAACTTAGAGAAGTCTAAAATATTTTGTGACAACACCAATGCTATTTCCATTGCACAAAATCCAGTCCTCCATAATAGGACAAAACACATAGAAATTAGGCATCATTTTCTAAGGGATAATGTTGAGAAAAATAAAATTGAACTTCAATATATCCCAACTGATTTGCAAAGGGGAGATATTTTCACCAAGCCTTTGGATGAAAAGAAACACAACTTCTTCCTCAATCAGTTAGGCATGTTAGATGGAGGAAGCCTAAAATAAATTACAAGATTTTGAAAAGCTAAAAACAGACCAAGATTAGGCTATAAACTCATCTCTTTTTTGTGTCTGTAGGATAGTTTTTGACTCTGAACTGCGCTCGACGTTTTCCCCAGAAAGCGTCGAACGGAGATCGACGTTTTCCCGAGAAACGTCGAACGGAGATCGACGTTTTCCCAAAACGTCGACCTGAGTTCAGAGCTTGTCAGATAGTTGTATACTATCTCTTTCAGGCCTTCGATCATCAAACTGAGCTCCACGTTCTCTCTAGATCGTCGAACTGAGATCTACGATATTGAAGACCTTTCAGCTTCCCTTAGGAGTCCTGATCGTCGAACGGAGATCGACGATCCTTCCTTTTTCACGTCGAACCCTAATATAAAATAATTTTACGGCCGCCGCTCGTCGTTTACGCTTTCATACTCTCTGCAAATTTTTCTCTTTCCCTCCAAACTCTCTACACTTGGTCGTGTTTGTTGAATCTTTGCAGGTACAGATGGCAATGTCGGTCGCCGCTCTCTCCAAAATGAAATTTGATACAGGCTTTGACATTGATATGAGCTCCTTCGATGGCAGCGATCAGCGATTCAAAGACATTCTGAATCTGTTCCGCGAACAGCAGTTAGTTCAGTTGATGACCACAAGAATAAAGATTGCAACAGATGAAGTAAAAGAAAGGGTTTTTATTGCCACCAATGAGAATGAAAACTCTATAGTTGGCACCATCAATGGAACTCAGGTACCAATGTCCCCCGCTCTTTTGACAGAAGTATTCACATTAAGTACTGGGAATGACTCCATCGATTTGTCTGGAGAGGAATATGATTCTTTGTTAGATCGAATGGGTCACTCTGCTGTGAACCCTAATAAACTGCTGAAAAAGAATTTATCTATTGAATTTCAATTTTTGGCTGATGTTGTTGGCAAAGTGCTTCTGGCAAAGCACTCAGCTCATGATACAATCTCAAGGTATCAGTTATGCTTAATGGGAGATTTAGTTGATAAGAAACATCTGGATTGGGGATCAATCTTCTTTAATTTGATCAAGAAGAAAATTAGCAAAAGCTGTGTCAGTTTGGGGAGGATTATAGGGGTTTACCTACATCACAGGTGCCCTGATCAGCTGGTTTCAAGTGGGATGCACATCAATGCATCCAAAAGGCTCACCTATGCCCTCTTCAGTAGGTGGGACAGGCATATTATAAACCCCAACAGGGCTGCTGCAACAATATCTGCTTCAGGCACAAGGACTGCCTCAGTCACTCCTCCTCAGGTCTCTGCCCTAGCAGAAGATTTGCCTGCTTCTCCTCCTCCTCCAGCTGTCTCTGCACCAGTCATATCAACCTCATCACTCATCTCAAACATAGCCATATCTTCCCCCATTACAATCTCATCACCCATTTCACCTCCTCCAGCCACTACCTCAGAATCATTCCATCCCTTGTACTACTATCCACCTGTCACCACTCCATCATTTCATCTTCTGGATGACTCCTTCATGGATGATTCTCCTCCATCTCCTCCTGAGATGTCATCTACATCTTTCTACCAACAACTTCTTCAGGACATACTTTCTCAATCATCCTTCACCCCATCCTTTACCTCTCCCATATCATCCATCTCCACTTCAGTAACATCAATCTCAACAATTCCTTCTACTGAGCCATCCATCCCTATACCTCCTACCTCCACACCATCCATTCCATCAGTCCCATCCAACATCATTCCAGCTATATCAACTCCTACCTCTACTCAAGCCTCTCTTGAGCATGTAGATATTTCAGCTTTGGCAGACAGGTTGTATGAGCTGCTAGCCCCCAGGCTAACCTCATTGCTGGAGACCACCTTGGCTCCACTTCTGAAAAATGTTCAGGAGCTGTCTACCAGGCTATCTCCCTTCCTCTCCTCTCAGGTAATCCCTTCTTCTGGGTGCCTTGATCCAGTTTTCACTGAATCCAGGCAGGGGGAGATGCCTAATGAAGCTCTGGTTTTGCCTGAGGCTGCTGAAGTTTCAGAACCTGCTCCAGTATTTGCAATAGATCTTCAGAGCCTGCTGTCAGTTTTTGATACTGTGTACTTCAATTCTCTGCCAGTTCTACAAGTTGAAGACCTTACTAAGGCCATTGTGCCTGTTTTAGAATGTGATCCCAGCCTGATTGCATCTTATGTAAACTCTTTCAAGGCTGAGGATGTTGTTGCTTCTATTTTTACTGCTTCTGCTACTACTACTGTTACATCTATTGGATTTTCTGACATTGAAATGCTGTCTGTTGTTGCTGATGCTGCTACTTATCTGGAAGAACCTGAACCTGCTGCTCCAATTACTTCTGCTCCTATTGCTGCTTCCATAAGTTCTATTTCTGTTACTGCTGCTCCTGCTCTGACTTCTGAACAACTGAAACAACAAGAGAAGTACATCAAAAGCATTGATGATCTGTATGATAGACCCTAGAGCTCAGAAAGTGATCAATTTCACACTGACTCTGATGACTCTTCTGGTACCATTGCAAAGAAAAGGAAGGCCAGAAGCAAGGCCATGATGAAGGTCCCTCCTGCTAAGGCCAAGGATGCTAATGATATACTCTACTATATTCTGCATGATTGCCAAATTACTGAACCATGGATGCAATATTCTAAAAATCAACTAAAGGCCATGAGGAAGAAAAGAAAGTTTGATAAGTATGAGAAAGGTTCATCCCAATTTCAGCCTCCTCCTCCTCCTCCAGATTCAGGATCAGGTGGAGGCTCAGCTTCTCTAACCTCAGCTCCAAAGCAAAGTTCCTCCCAATCCTCTCAAAGATATCATCCCAGGGGGCAATATCAAAGGGGTTATTAGTCCAGAAGGGGACAATATAGAGGAAATCAAAGAGGACACAGATTTCAAGCAAGGAAAGGACAAAGACACATGGACTCAACTCAAGGTCCTTTCCCCTATAAAATCAGAGAAATGGTTGATACAAGAACTCTTACTGCTTCAGAAACTGTCAACAGATATGAGCCTGCAGTTCCTTTTGAAGATCTAGAGAACAATCCATTATCATGGAATGCTAGGATGAAAGAACTTGCTGCTTTAGATCAGCTGAAGAAGGCCAGAGAATAAGGAAAAGACACTTCCAACATTACTACTTTGTTAGATCAAAGAAAGGCAGAACTGGAAAGGTATACATCAAGGAAATTATTTGACCCAGTGGACTACATGAAACTGCATCCTGAGGCTGTGGTTCCCAGGCCAAGATCTCAAACCTCCTTAGGTGCAGAGGATGATAGAAGGTCAAAGAAAGAAGCTCTAAATCCCAGCAGGGAAATCTTATTTAAGAAGGGAAGTGAAAAGAAATGACATTTGTAAGCAGACAATATACTCATTTTGAACATTTGCTGATATTCCATCTGTTTGCTGCTATGTTGCATGATCTGCTCTTTTGTGTTAGATTTTTGTTTTTCTGTATGTTGATTTTGTATTTATTACTGAGTTTTGTAAATAGTAATCCTAACCCAAATAGGGGGAGATTATTGGAACACCCTATTATTAATTTGGGCAAGGATCATTATGTTTTTAGGAAATCAATTTGACCTAGATGTATAGTTGAAAAGGTTAAGTTAGAATGAGTCTAAGGCTTAGAACTTAGGTTTGAAGCTGCCCCCAGGACCATTCAAGGATTCAGACTTAGAGCTGAGGAAAAGACAATTATCGTCGAGCTTAGGTCGACGAAACGTCGAACTCCGTTCGACGCTCTCTGAGCTCAACTCTGCTAAATTGTCGAGCTCTGGTCGATGATCTTCGAGCTCAGATCGACGATCTGTCTTCAGCTTATTCTTCAGGTCACTGAGCTCCGGTCGACGATCTTCGAGCTCAGGTCTACGTTTTCTGTCTGATGTTCAATCCAATCTCTGAGCTCAGGTCGACGAGCGTAGAGCTCAGATCGACGTTTTTCCTGAGAGATCGATGACTTTGAGGATTCAAATTCAGTCAGCTTTTTGAATGTTTTTCAAATTCTCTCAGCATTTATTTCAAGAGATCTGCTAGCCGTCTTCATTTATTCTGGAGCAAGTTTCAAGGGATTTATCAGAGAATGTTTATTGGACTTTCCTCCAGAAGACAAAACAATAATGGAAGACATTTATTGACTGCTAACGACTATCTTGGATAGAGGATCTTCAGAGGATAAATCATCTTTTCTAGTCTGACAAATATACAACAAGAGACTACATAAGAATAGACTATCTACAAGAAGAAATTCTCAGTACAGATTCACAGGATAGTGAGATCAATTCAAAAAAATCAAGTGATCAATCCTGGAGAATAAGTTGAATATTGGCATACTGAAAAGTGATCATAGCTTCAACATCAAGGACTCCAGACAATTCATATTTCAGCCTCTGCTGAAACCATCTTCTGCTGGAGATCTGAAGCTTCTGAAGACCTGTCACCCTAGCAAAGCTCTCATCTTTCTCAGGGGGAGCTTTGACAACTCAATCAATCCACTAAGTCTTCTCTCAGTGATTGAGACAGAGAAGACAACTTCACCTCTTCCTTTTTCTTTTCCTACTGTAAAAGGGTTATCAAAACTCCCTTCAAAAGTCTTGATTCTGGTTCTGAGAGTCTTGTCAAAACTCAGTGGTGGCAAGACACCTGATCAAAAAATCTAGTTTGGTTTTTGAGCACCTTATCAAAAGCTCATTGGTGCCCAGGACACCTGATCAACTCATCCTGTAGTGGATCCTACCAAGGGTGGTAGAAGAGTGGATGTACCCAGGTTTTTGGGGAACCACTATAGTTCCTTGTGTCTTCTGGTTTCCTGTGGATATTCTTTGCTGTGTGCTGTGGTTTTTATTTTACTGCTTTAGTTTTATTTTCTACATCAAAGCACCTTACACCTATACATAAATTAAGCCTTTACTGCTGTGCATTTTTAAATTGTAAATTTACTTTAAAATACTCTATTCACCCCCCCTCTAGAGTTAAGATAGATCTTACCCTCACTTTCAGATCCCATGCACATGCATAAAGTAGGACTTCACTTGTCCAAGAAGGAGATCGTAACCCTTGACAATCGCTTGGGAGCCATGGAAAACTTGCCGGTTGAAAAGCACCGCGACGGCCTTGCCTCCAAAACACTGGCCTCGAATCTCGAGTCGGACCGCTGAAGCTCCACCGGTGGCCGGAAGACTTCTCCTTCCTCCTCCTCTAAGCTCTCCTCTCTCTCTTCTCTTAAAAAGAGAATGGCCAAAGTTTAAATGAGAAAAGCTCTCATTCCTTGGTCTTATCCAAGCAGGAAGAAGCTTGGACCATAGGATTCAAATAGAAGGAACTGAACGACCAGGATCTTCCCTCAAATATCTAATTTTTGGCTGATACGGCCTGTGACACGCCCGTGTCATAGGCCGTGTACTGCAAGCGGTATACGAACCAACTCACCCAGACAAGAACACGGGCTGAGACACTCCCGTGTTAAACCCCTAACACACCCGTGTTAACAGGTACACACCCGTGTTGCTAGGCGTGTCCCTCAATCAACACAAGATCAACTCTCCCGAGAAGAACACAGCTAAGGCACACGCCCGTGTCCTTGGCCGTGTGCCAAACACGCCCCTGTGACATGCCCGTGTCACATGCTGTGTGCCACACTCAACGCCGCCCGATTACCAACCCGAGCAGAACACGCCCTGGGACACGCCTGTGTCCCAGGCCGTGTCACCTCTCAACGATCGTCGACTTCATTTTCGTCGAGCTTTCGCGACACTAGAGTACCTGAAGCTAGACACGCCCTGGGACACGCCCATGTCCTAGGCCGTGTCACCCAGCCTGAACTCCAAATTGGAATTTTGGGTGTTACAACCCTCCCCTCCTTACAGAAATTTCGTCCCGAAATTTAGCGCAACGTAGATACCAATACAACCACTCCATTACAATAGAAACAAAGACGATCCAGGTTTAGAGCTCAGAGGCCGCAATTTGTCTCTCCCCATGGCATCACACCAACACAAGTGTTTTCACAAACACACATACATAAAATATGTACATAGTACATCATAAAAGTAATAAAGTGCACACTCCACTTTATTTCCGATCATCCGCGTCTCTAAAAATCTGCTTGGCAGCATCCGCTAAATCCAAATTATGCACGCGATTTTGCTGCTCTTCATGATTTGAGCTTTGCGACTCCTACAACTCGAGAGTGTACATTCGAGGTTGCGCCCGAGATGCAGACGATTATGACACTACTTTGCCCTTTTCCTCATAGAACGCACCTGTCTTTTTCTCACCCTTTGAAGCGCCACTCCAATAATATCGGGCGATATGCCACTTCTTCCCATAAGTGAATCAAGTACATGGCTCAACACGTCCTTGCCCAAATGTCGCTCCCGAAGCCACATCCGAAGAAGTTTGTTCAGCAGGCCTGAACTGCTTCTTATCACGTTTCGGAAACTCCGATTGCTCCGACTGCGGAACTTTGAACTCCGACTTTTCCACCGCCAAATTCTTCTTATCTTGCACCCGCTTCAAGTCCTTTTCTAGCGCACAGGTTGTATCGACTAACGCTTGGAAGCCTTTGTTCACCGAACTCGAGAGAGCCAACCGCAGCTCATCTCGGAGTCCCTCATAGAACCTATTCGTCTTCCGTGCCTCTTCCATAAAAGTCGACCCCACATAACGCCCTAGCCTGGTGAATTCATGCAAGAAATCATCCACAGTCCGCTCATCCTGCACTAGACGTTGAAACTCATTCTCCATCGCAATTCGCTTCGATACGTGCAAATACTTTTCCCAAAACAATCTGGAGAATTCTTCCATCGAAATCTCTCCCAGGCCTCTGCCTGCCAATTGGTGCAATTCCACCTCATCCCACAAAAGCCTCGCCTCGCCTTCCAGTAGGAAAGTGGCTAAAGTGACTTTTTGCCCCTCATCAATCCTGAGCGCTGTCAGGATCCGCTTCACTCTGGAGAGCCAGTCCTCTGCCTGTGTTGGGGAATTCGCCCCGACAAACATAGGTGGATGAAAATCCATAAAACGCTTTAGTTGCTCGTCAGATGCTTTCTCATCCATCCGAGCTTCAACACACTCTTGCCTCGCACCAAACCAAACTAGCTCCACTACAGGCCTTGCCTGCCCAATAGGATGTGCTTGAAATATGGCAAATACCATCTCCGCAACTAAGCGTACGGTTTACGCAGAAGGAGGAGGTGTGGGAACCTCAGCTGGTGCCGCACTCTCATCCGAACACTGGGGCTCAGATTTCCCAACTCCACTTCTCATCACCTATATGTGAACAAGATATCAATAATCTCCAATCCAAAACGGCAAACATGCCCAATACAAGTGCCTTCTAACAAGTATGACCTTGAGGATACTCATGGTCATAGTAAGACGGAGGTTCTGGATGAAAAGGGTGCTTATGTCAATAAGGCAGCCCATGTTCATAAACCCCATGTTTGTGAGAAACCAGTGGGTGTAGCTGCAACAGTACCAGCACAATACAAAAGATTTGCTGTCAACCAGACTTTCAAGAATGTATCTAAAATCGATACAACAAGTATGAATGCTGGTTCTATGGCAAGATAGGTCATTATGCCATAGATTGCTGGCACAACACTAGTGTCAGGAAGAACAACAGTCTACCTGTTAGAAGAGCTGGAGGTAGATTTGTTAAGAATAAAGCTAACTTGAACGAAGGACCCAAGACTTACTTAGGTTCTAAGGGAAGGTAATTCTTTATTACAGGTGAGTCCAAGTCACCATACCCCTATATGGTACTTGGATAGTGGATATTCCAGGCACATGACTGGAATAAAGGGATTGCTGAAGGAGTATTTACCTATCTTAAATGGGCCTAAATTAATCTTTGGTGGCTCTGAAAAAGGCATCATCAAAGGATTTGGTAACATTTCTATTAACCAGATTACTATCACTCAAGTGGCCTATGTGAAGGGTTTGAAACACAACCTTATAAGCATAAGTCAGCTGGGTGATTTAGGATATGACACTTCATTTGTTAAAAATGGATGTCATATCAAAAGGTCAAGTGATCAAAAGATCATTTTGATAGGATATAGAAAGAGGAATGTGTACTGTTTTAATTTTGAGTGTGAGAACAAAGGTTCTCCTATTTGTCTTATAGCTGATGAGAGAGCCTCTCATTGTGTCAAATGGCACAAGAGGCTGACCCATCTTAACTACAAAAAAATTGGCCAACTCTTTAGCAAAGAGTTAGTGAGGAATGGTCCTCAAGTTAAGTGTATAAAGGAAGGGATATGTTCAGCTTGTTAAAAGGGCAAGCAGACAAAATCCTCCTTTCATAGCCTTGAAAACAAGGATTCAATGAGGTGTATATATCTCTTACATATGGATCTTTTTTATCCTATGCCAGTTCATAGTCTAGGTAGGAAGGTCTACACTTTTGTGGTGGTAGATGACTATTCTAGATATTCCTGGGTGTTTTTTCTGAGACAAAAATAAGAAATCCAAAGTGTTTTACATAGTTTTGTCAAATAAATTCAGAATGAACTGGATAGTACAGTGGTCAAAATCAGAAGTGACCATGGCACTGAATTTCAATCTGAAAGTATGACAAGTCTGTGTGAAGAATTTGGGATTTTTCAAGAGTTTTCCTCACCTAGAACACCATAGTAAAATGGTATTGCTGAAAGAAAGAATAGAACATTGATTGAGGCTAGTAGAACTCTATTGAGTGAAACTTCTCTCCCAGAATATTTCTGGGCTGAGGCAGTAAACACTACATGTCATGTAATGAACAGGGCTTCTATCACCAAGTGCCACAAAAAGACTCCCTATGAGATCATGAAGGGTATAAAACCAAACTTGTCCTATTTTAGGATCTTTGGTTGCAAGTGCTATATCCTTAACAATGGCAAGTCTTATCTAACTAAGTTTGCTGCCAAATCCCAAGATGAGATATTTGTTGGGTACATCAACAATAGTAAGGCTTATAGAGTCTACAACTTGAAAACTCAGGTTGTAAAAGAATCTGTACATGTTGTTTTTGATGAAACTAGATTGATCAATAGTGAGTTGCCTTGCAGTTCATGTAGTCCAACAGGTATAAATGAGAGAATGGACAAGCTTTCCATTGCAGAAGATTCAACTGCAGATCAAGAAGTGGAAAATGGTGGCTACTGTCTAGGGGGAGTACAGGACTCTCTAGATGCAGATGTACACCAAGAGGTGCAACATATTGAAGAGTCTGGAGGTGTTTAACCAGAAGATAATCTACCTCCAGCTGTTAGACACTTAAAGGATCATCCAGCAAATAAGATAATTAGTGATCTAAGACATGGAGTGCAAACTAGAAGTAGGAACTTGAACACAGTGCTTTGCTCAAGCTTCCTATCTTAACTGGAGCCAAAGAAATTTGAAGAAGCTGTTCTAGACCCACATTGGATTGAAGCCATGCAAGAGGAGCTGAATCAGTTCAGAAGGTGCAAGGTCTCAGAGTTAGTTCCGATAGTTTTAACTTCAAGACAACCTAAACACCTAGAGGGGGGGGGGGGGTGAATAGGTTCTTTGACTTTTTTGCTTAAGGCAGAATATTTTTCAGATCTTAAAATAGAATCTAAGTATTCTACAACAATCACAACACAAAAATCACAATCATACACACATCACAGATTGTACACAGATTTATAGTGTTTCCCCAAGGTCTGGGTACATCCACTTTCCCCCTTCACCTATCTAGCAGTGTGCTAGATTCGGCCTAACTTCTTCCTTCTTCTTAGATCCACAGATCTTACAGCTCAGAACCATGAAAGGTTCCAACTACTCAGGCTAACAGCCCTACCTCAGCCTTGCCATAAGGCCTATAACTCAGAGAACAAATTCTCCTAAACTCAGGCTAACAAGCCCTACCTCAGCCTTGCCACAAGGCTTACAACTCAGAGAACAACTTCTCCTACACTCAACTTCAAATAGCCCTACCACTCAGAGATCAAATCTCCTACACTCAGTCTTTATAACACAGGCTTACAACTCAGATCTATGAATAGATCCTACAGAATTTGATAAGTAATATTGTTTTACCTCTTACACTTAATGAGAGAGAAAGGATAAGATCTTTCTTGATCAGCTTCTTGAAGAGACTGATAGCTGAAATCAACCTTTTCTTAGCTTTCTTCAAAGCTTCTTGAATCTGAACTAAGTTGGGTTGATCTCTTTTGAAGTTGACTGGCAGCCTCCTTCTTGGATTCCAGAAATAGATCTGGATCTTCTTAGTAGATTAGTTTAGGATCTACTTCTTAAGAGACTTGTGATTGTCTCCTTCTTAACCACAAAAAAGCTGGAGCTCTCTCTCCCCAAATCTTCTGAAGTTACTTATGAATCCTGAATGATTTCCCCTTAGACAAAATCTGAGTGGATAATCACTCCAGAATGTCTTCTTAGATCTTCTCATGAAGATCTTCTTCTGTGACTTGCACTTTCTTGATCAGAGATTAATCTCACAATAATTGTGTTAGTTGTATGTATTATCACTTGTTGTATATTCTCTAATTTGACACAGTCCGTCTATATATAGGCTTCACCCATGGTAACCGGCTGATCCAGTTTATAACAAACTTCTGAAAAGTCTGACAGCTTCAATAAACTTGTTGGAATGCACATCTATCAAGTCTTCAAACAGTTCTTGAACCTTTGTCTTGTCAGCAAAGCGTCGAGACAGACTATCATAAAGTGTCGAGATAATCTGTCAATATGTGTCGACACAATTGACTTAAGTGTCGACACAGACTTTGGTGGTGTCGACATAGCTTCCATAATGTCGACACAGCTTCTTAGACACAGCATCTTGAGAATGTGCCGACACTGATTATTTGTGTCGACACAATCACTTCTCCATTCCATAACAATCAACTATGTTAAAACTCTGCTGTGTGTTGACACAAGTCCTGTGTGTCGACACAGTTGATTTAGTCTCAGAATTTGTGTGTCGACACTGCCTCCATGTGTCGACACAGTTGATGTCGACTAACTATTCTGTGTGTCGACACTGCCTCCCGGTGTCGACATAGATGATGCCGACTAACTTATTCTGTGTGTCGACACTGCCTCCCGGTGTCAACACAAACTCACTGAAGTGTCGACACAGCCATTTCCAAGTGTCGACACAATCTTACTGAATTGTCGACATAGCTTCCTCAGGTGTCGACACATGAACTTAGAATCTTTTTCCTGCATTCTAGCACATTCTTAACCTGCACATATAAACTCAAAATAACATCAAATATACCTTGATGTATATCATTGAGCTAAGTGAGGCTTCTCCAAATCAGGTACATATTTTCCAATGTACCCAACAATCTCCCCCTATTTGGAGGAGTCATAACCCTTTTATCAATGATATACACCACATATGAAGAATAAACATGATGATGTATATAAGCATTATTTAACAGGATAAATTATAAACAAAAAAAATATCACAATCACATCACAGAATAAGAATGCAAACTAAATGATCATAGAACATGGTTTTGTTTATTATTTCAAAAAGGTTCTTAAAACAGTTTACATAGACTTCTTTGAAAACTAAGAATTACATAGTTCTTAAAACAAACTAGTAAAACTAAACTAAGGCTGGACTGGCTCCTTGATGAATATTCCTTTTCCAGATTTAATCTGAGCCTGCACAGGAGGTTCTGTATCTTCAATGGGCTTCTTGCCTTTCAAATCAGCTTTCTTCTGTGCTTCAGCCTTGATCCTTTACCTTTCAAAATAATGAAAAGGCTTAGGGAAATACTTGCTAGGCTCCTGAGCATCAGGAGGTAGCTTCCCACTCTTAGCTTTTCTTCTGAATTGAACTATGGCTTCTTGCCTAGCCTCATACTTCTGCCACTCCTGCTCATTATACAATTTACCTCTTTCATGAACTTAGTCTTTTACATCTTTCCAGGCAGTTAATATGATATTTCTTGAAGTGGGGCTCCACTGTTAAAAATCAGGTTTTAATTCTGTCTGCTCTTTGAATCTTTTCTTTGATAATTGAGCATCTTGTTGAGCTTTCAGACCAGCTTCTGGCATATCTACTTTTTCGATAATAACATTAGTAACTGGTTGTGGAGGGCTGTACATAGATTGAACTTGTTGATGTATCATCTCAAGATCTGTAGGGGGGTAAATGACTTGGGAAACCTCAGGTTGATCACCTTCAAGTAGAGTTGGTTGCACCCCTGACTTAGCCACATTATCATCATCACATAAGGGTGGATATCCCAGAGTGGATCTAATACTATTGGTTATCTATTTGGCATGATCAGAGCCTACATATACTAATACCCTCTCCCCCTTTATGATTTCTCTGGCCACATGTTCTCTCAAATCATCTTTTTGAAATCTGATTTGTCCATCCAGGTAATTGATTCCATCTTTAAAGAATGGCTTTAACTTTTGAAGCTGATCAGAAATTATTTTCTGTGAATTAGTAATAGCTGTCTTAAAGGAATCCAAGGCTTCCTGTAGCTTCTTATCAAATTCTTCCTTCTCCTTATTTCTGGCCTCAGTCATTGCAATAACTGTATTCCTTACCTCAATGACTATCTCATTGTGAGATTCAGTCAGATTGTCATTCATTCTTATTTGATTTTCAAGGACATATCCTTGTTTGACAGCAATATCATCCACTTGTTTCTTAATATCTGCTTGTTGGGTAGCCAAAAATACTACAGCATTGCCCCCCTTGTGGAAGCAATCTGTCATTTCCTTCTTATGCTGATTTACCTCAAATCTGATTGATTTTATATCTTGGGCTAGATCAAACTGGAGGGCCTTATGGCTTTCATCCACATATTTTTCCATAGCCAATCTCTGCTCATCCAATTTCACTTGTAAATCTACCAAAAACTTGTTGTAATCAGTCTCAGGAGCTGAGTGAGAAGTAGTAGCTTGTAAAGCCTTCTTATAGCTCTGGCTTCTCCTCTTGAAAACCATCGGTTTTCTTTTCTTGATATTGGCAATCTCCTCATCCTCTGAAGCAGAAGTACTGGCAATATCAACTCTTTCTGTTGGACTAGGAGGCAGCTTCTTTTCAGTCCCATGCTGTACTTCCTCAATATTTACCTGCTCCCCCTTAACTGCTGCTCCCTCTATGTCTGGAAACAACTCTTCCATAGTGAACTCTTGTTGAATGTGAACTAGTGATAGTTCTTTCTCAGCATCATCAGCAACTCTAGAAGTATCAAGATCAGTTTGTAGAACTATTTCTTCTGATAAGTTGATCCTGTCTTCCTCCTGTACTTGTGCAGACTGTTGCTCCCCCTACAACTGTGCAGGAACTGTCTCTTCATGAATTTGGAAAGTTTCAGCCAGGTCCTGGACCTGTTTCCTAACTTGCTCTCCCTGCACATGGTCATGCTCAGTAATTTCATGCCCTGGGGATTTTGCTGCAGTCTCCACATCAGGTATATCTTTTGAGAGGACCCTATCCCATCTGGATATTATCCTGATATCCATCCTTCTCATATGATTTATCTTAGTACCTGGAAGCTGATGTATTACCTCTGGAATTGCTCCAGCCAGGTATAAGCTCATCAACCTAGCCAAATTGGGCTTCTTGATCCCTTTCTTTATCTTTTCAAACAGAACTGCAGACCAGTCTGTATTAATCTTATAGATTTTTCTTGTCATTAGACTGAACATAAAGGCAGAGATCCTATCATGGCCTCCTGGTTTACACAAAATCACCTTCCCTACCACTTCAGATAGAAACTTTCCTTGTTGATTCATCCCTTTTCTGTTGATTGCTACTCCTATCTTCATGGTTGGATCCAATCCACACCACTGAAGAGTCTCCCTTGTCTTTGAGGCTGGGACCTCTTCTTTATCATGGATTCTTGGAAGGTGAAGAATCTTTCTTACACTCTTCAGAGTAAGTTTGACTTTATTACCATGAATGGTCGATTTAATCTTCAGGCCAGTGGAGTCCACTATTGCTGCAGCATAGAACTCAAATACTTCTTTCTTTCAGATCTTGGTAGGTTCAGAAATAAGAAACTCTAATCCATTGTCAGTAACCAGGGTAAGGACCACTTTAATCTCTGTCGGCGCATCATCAAAAGCATTGCGCACCAGCTCGTAGCCTTCGTTGATGTTGTCTTCAACCTTTGGCGCCATTGGAACGATGAGAAAGCTTGAATGGAGAGAAGAGAGTTTTTCGACATAGGGTTTTAGTCTCGAAAACCTGGAGAGAAGTGAATTTGTCCTGGACCTATTTATACCTTTTCAAACAAAGAAGGTCAAAAGGCGGGCAAAAATTGTCTAAAAGTGTCGACACTGTTGAAAAGTGTCGACAGAAACTTCTATTGTCTCGACCACGGCACTGACTACTATGTGTCGACACCAATTATGATATGTCGACACTGGACATACTTAGTAGTTCATCAGAAATTCTGTGTCGACTCTTATTATAAGTGTCGACACAAAATCTGTAAGTGTCGACACCATTACTCTGGTTGTGTCGACACTACATTTCTGGATGTGTCGACTCTTTGTCCCTTAAGTGTCGACACAATCGACACTGTGTCGACACAATTTTCCTGAATTGTCGACACAAATCCTTTATGTCGACATAATTTCCCTTAATGTGTCGACACAATTGTACTTAGCCAATTCTGGTAATATAACCTTTGGTCAGCATACCTAATTCAGTTTTAAATCTATTGAATTTAGTTTCATCTAGAGGCTTAGTAAATACATCTGCAATTTGATAATCTGTCTTAACAAATTCTAGTGAGATATCCTCTTTCTCTACATGTTCTCTAAGAAAATGGTAACTTATTTCTATATGCTTAGTCCTACTATGTGAAACAGGATTATTAGCAATATAAATAGCACTAGTAGAATCACAAAACAAAGTTGTTCTACTTACCTGAATACCATAATCTTCTAGCTGATGCTGAATCCATAACAGCTGTGCACAACAACTTCCTGCTGCCACATATTCAGACTCAGCTATGGAAATTGCCACACTAGTCTGCTTCTTACTGCTCCAAGATATCAATCTTCCTCCTAGAAATTGACATGTACCTATAGTGCTTTTCCTATCTTCTTTACAACCTGCAAAGTCTGCATCTGAATTGCCTTTTAGTAGAAAATCTCCATTCCTAGGGTACCAAAGGCCTATATTAGGTGTGCCCTTTAGATATCTCAAAATTCTCTTTAATGCAGTGTAATAAGATTCTATAGGGCATGATTTGTACCTAGTACAGACACATGTTGCATACATAATGTCTGGTCTACTAGCAGATAGATAAAGAAAAAAGCCAATTATTCCTCTATACAAAGACTCATCTATAGGTTTACCTGCATCATCTTTGCATATAGGCATACTTGTTCCCATAGGAGTTCTCATGGTGGAGGATGATTCCATACCATATTTCTTAATTAACTCCTTGGTGAACTTAGACTGGGATATGGATAAGCCATCATCAGTCTGTCTTACTTGGAGTCCCAAGAAGAACTTAAGTTCCCCCATACTGCTCATTTCAAACTTCCCTTGCATAAGTTTTACAAACTTCTTGCAAAGGTTGTTTTCTGTAGACCCAAAAATTATGTCATCTACATATATCTGGACTAAGATTATCTTACCTTTGGATTCCCTTAGGAATAGAGTTTTATCTATTTTCCCTCTTGAGAATTTGTTCTCAATAAGGAAAGTAGACAAGGTTTCATACCAAGCCATTGGGGCTTGCTTTAACCCATACAAAGCTTTCCTAAGTCTATAAACATAATCAGGTTTGAGAGAATCTACAAAACCTGAAGGCTGCTCTACATAGACTTCTTCTTTTAGATTTCCATTCAGGAATGCTGATTTTACATCCATTTGGAGTACTTTGAATCCTTGATATGTTGCATAGGCAAGGAACATTCTAATGGCCTCCAGTCTTGCTACTGGGGCAAAGGTTTGATCAAAGTCTATTCCCTCTTCCTGCCTGTACCCTTTTGCAACAAGTCTTGCTTTGTTCTTCACAATAATTCCACTCTCATCCAATTTGTTCCTAAAGATCCATTTTGTTCCAATGATTTTATGGTCTTTTTGTTTAGGAACTAACTCCCAGACCTTGCACCTTCTGAACTTATTTAGCTCCTCTTGCATGACATTAATCTAATGTGGGTCTAGGATAGCTTCTTCAAATTTCTTTGACTCTAATTGAGATAGAAAGCTTCAGTGCAGGACTGTGTTCAAATTCCTGCTTCTGGTTTGCACTCCTTGTCTTTGGTCACCAATTATCTGATTTGCTTGATGATCCTTTAAGTGTCTAACAGCTGGAGGTAGATTATTTTCTGGTTAAACACCTCCAGTATCTTCAATATGTTGCACCTCTTGGTGTACATCTGCATTTAGAGAATCCTGTACTCCCCCTGGACAGTAGCCATCATTTTCCACTTCTTGATCTGCAGTTGAATCTTCTGTAATGGAAAGCTTGTCCATACTCTTATTTATACCTGTTGGACTGCATGAACTACAAGGCAACTCACTTTTGATCAATCTAGTTTCATCAAAAACAACATGTACAGATTTTTCTACAACCTAGGTAATCAAGTTGTAGACCCTATAAGCCTTACTATTGTTGCTGTACCCAACAAATATCCCATCTTGGGATTTGACAGCAAACTTAGTTAGATATGACTTGCCATTGTTAAGGATATAACACTTGCAACCAAAGATCCTAAAATAGGATAGATTTGGTTTTCTACCTTTCATGATCTCATAGGGAGCCTTTTTGTGGTACTTGGTGATAGAAGCCCTGTTGAGCACATGTCATGCAGTGTTTACTGCCTTAGCCCAGAAATATTCTGGGAGAGAAGTGTCACTCAATAGAGTTCTACCAGCCTCAATCAATGTTCTATTCTTCCTTTCAGCAATGCCATTTTGCTGTGGTGTTCTAGGTGATGAGAATTCTTGAAAAATCCCAATCTCTTCACACAATCTTGTCATACTTTCAGATTGAAATTCAGTGCCATGATCACTTCTGATTTTGACCACTGTACTATCTAGTTCATTCTGAATTTGTTTGACAAAACTATGTAAAACACTTGGGGTTTTTTATTTTTGTCTCAGAAAGAACACCCAGGAATATCTAGAATAGTCGTCTACCACCACAAAAGTGTAGACCTTCCTACCTAGACTATGAACTGGTATAGGAACAAAAAGATCCATATGTAAGAGGTATAGATACCTCACTGAATCCTTGTTTTCAAGGCTATGAAAGGAGGATTTTGTCTGCTTGCCCTTTTGACAAGCTGAACATATCCCTTCCTTTATACACTTAACTTGAGGACCATTCCTCACTAACTCTTCGCTAAAGAGTTGGCCAATTATTTTGTAGTTAATATGGGTCAACCTCTTGTGCCATTTGACACAATGAGAGGCTTTCTCATTAGCTATAAGACAAATAGGAGAACCTTTGTTCTCACACTCAAAATTGAGACAGTACACATTCCTCTTTCTATATCCTGTCAAAATGATCTTTTGATCACTTGACCTTTTGATATGACATCCATTCTTAACAAATGAAATATCATATCCTAAATCACTCAGCTGGCTTATGCTTATAAGGTTGTGTTTCAAACCCTTCACATAGGCCACTTGAGTGATAGTAATCTGGTTACTAGAAATGTTACCAAATCCTTTGATGATTCCTCTTTCAGAGCCACCAAAGATTACTTTAGTCCCATTTGAAAAAGGTAAATACTCCTTCAACAATCCCTTTGTTCCAGTCATGTGTCTGGAAAATCCACTGTCCAAGTACCATATAGGGGCATGGCGACTTGGACTCACCTACAATAAAGAATTACTTTCCTTTAGAACCCAAGTAAGTCTTGGGTCCTTGGTTCAAGTTAGCTTCATTCTAAACAAATCTACCTGCAACTCTTCTAACAGGTAGACTTTTGTTCTTCCTGACACTAGTGTTATGCCAGCAATCTATGGCATAATGACCTGTCTTGCCACAGCACCAGCATTAATACTTGTTGTATCTATTTTTAGATACATTCTTGACAGTCTGGTTGACAGCAAATCTTTTGTATTGTGCTGGTACTGCTGCATCTACACCCACTTGTTTCTTATAACCATGGGGTTTATGAACATGGGCTGCCTTATTGACATAAGCACCCTTGTTATTCAGAACTTCAGTCTTTTTATGACCAAGAGTATTCTCAAGGTCATACTTGTTAGAAGTCACTTGTACCTTTCTAAAAACTATAGGGACTTTAAAATTTAATGGCTAAACTGAGGCTTTGCCCTTTCTCTTGAAATGGGCAGCCCTGGTGTTACCTTTAAATCCTATTCTAGCCTTACCCTTTTGAGCCACAAACTCATCTATTAAGGGTAAAACTGATTTTGGCTTGGAGTAACTAGCCACCAAATCTTTCTCCTTTTGAAGTCTGACTTCCAGACTTCTAATTAGATCATTTTTATATGTGATTGTACCCATCTGAATAACAGTAACAGTTTTAAGCTTGGCAACCTCATTTATTTTTTGATCCAATTCTTTCTCTAAACCAGATGCAGCCATCTTAAGATCTGCAATTTCCTTAGCCTGTGTTTTGGCCAGGTTCTTGCTTTTCTTTAGTGTCTGCAACAAGTCCCCATATTCATCTATCAGCTGATGAATATCACCTTCAGACTCAGATCCATCCACATCACTTGATGCAGATGTATCTGACTCTGTGCCAGTACTACAAACTGAATTACTAGACAAACATTGTACCTTGCTGGGACCAGGCTGATCCTGACACCTATCTTCTTCTGATATAGCCATCAGTCCCATGTACTGATGGTCTTCCTGTGCATAGATAGAGTCCAGCAATTGCATAAACTCTTCTTCTTCATCAGCTGCATAAAGACCAATATATGCCTCAACTTCAGATTCAGACTCTGAAGTTGATTGGTCTATCAAGCTTTTCTCCTTCTTAGCAACAAAGAATTTCTCCTTCTTGCTCTTTTGTTGAGTCTTTCTTTTATCAACAGACTCCTTCCTTTTGTCTGGACAATCAGCCACAACATGTCCAGGCTTATTACAGTAGTAGCATATAATCTTTGATGTTGCAGATTTGCTAGGCTTAGACCTGCTCCTGTCCTTCCTAGATGACTTTCTCTTTTGATAATAGTCATCAGCTTGCTGTGATGTGGAGGGCCTTGACTTCCACTACTTCTTCTTCAAAAATCTCTTAAACTGCCTTGTGAAGGTAGCAAAGTCTTTATCTGAGTCACTGCTGTCTGAACTTTGATTGTCTGAATTATCTGAAGCAATATCAGCAACTTCCCTAGGAGGTGATGGAGACATCCTTCTATTCTTTCTAGTGGCTTCAACCTTGAAGGCCACAGACTTTTCTTTATGCTCCCCTTTTGCATTTCTTTCCTCCTCTTTTCTAGTCATTAGTTGCATTTCATAAGACAACAACTTTCCAAATAAAGTTAGAGGAGAAATATCTGCTAGTTTGGCCACTTCCCTAATGACACAATTCTTGGTGTCCCAATCCATTGTTAAGGATCTTAGGAATTTGTCATTCAGTTTATATGTACTGAAGACCCTTCCATAAGACATCAGTTCATTTACTATTCTATAGAACTTCTTATAGAACTTAGATATGCTATCTGATTTCCCTTGTCTGAAACTCTCATATTCCTGATTGAGCATAGACTTTCTGTCTAGTCTAACTTCTTCAGAACCCTCCATGTAGACTATCAAAGTGTCCCACATTTCCTTGGAGGTCTTACAGTGAATCAGATTCTGAAAGGTAGAGTCATCAATGACACTGACTATGATATTCTGGGCTCTTTTATCCATAGTAGCTAGGATGATTTCTTCCTTAGTCATTTCAGAAAAATCCTTGGGAATTCTCTGGTTTGCATCTAGAAAAGATACCTTCATTGGGATATATTGACCTTCTTTTACTGTAATATAGATTCTTGGGTCAGAAGCCTCCATAAACAATCTAACCCTTTCTTTCCAGATACAAAATATCTCTTTTCTGCAGATGGGTAGTTTCCTAGAACCTAGTTCCTTGTGATTTTCTCCAGAACCCATTTTCTTGATTCTTGATTCTGCCTTAGGGATCTAACTCAGACTGTTAGGTCCTTCTTTGAGCAACCTCCCTATGATACCACTTGATAGTTTTAACTTCAAGACAACCTAAACACCTAGAGGGGGGGGTGAATAGGTTCTTTGACTTTTTTGTTTAAGGCAGAATATTTTTCAGATCTTAAAATAGAATCTAAGTATTCTACAGCAATCACAACACAGAAATCACAATCATACACACATCACAGATTGTACACATATTTATAGTGGTTCCCCAAGGTCTGGGTACATCCACTTTCCCCCTTTACCTATCTAATAGTGTGCTAGATTCGGCCTAACTTCTTCCTTCTTCTTAGATCCACAGATCTTACAGCTCAGAACCATGAAAGGTTCCTACAACTCAGGCTAACAGCCTTACCTCAGCCTTGCCACAAGGCCTACAACTCAGAGAACAAATTCTCCTACACTCAGGCTAACTAGCCCTACCTCAACCTTGCCACAAGGCTTACAACTCAGAGAACAACTTCTCCTACACTTAGGCTCAAACAGCCCTACCACTAAGAGATCAAATCTCCTACACTCAGCCTTTATAATACAGGCTTACAACTCAGATCTATGAATAGATCCTACAGAATTTGATAAGTAATATTGTTTTATCTCTTACCCTTAATGAGAGAGAAAGGATAAGATCTTTCTTGATCAGCTTCTTGAAGAGACTGATGGCTGAAATCAAACTTTTCTTAGCTTTCTTCAAAGCTTCTTGAATCTGAACTCAGTTGGGTTGATCTCCTTTGAAATTGACTGGCAGCCTCCTTCTTGGATTCCAGAAATAGATCTGGATCTTCTTAGTAGATTAGTTCAGGATCTACTTCTTAAGAGACTTGTGATTGTCTCCTTCTTGACCTCAAAAAAGCTGGAGCTCTCTCTCCCCAAATATTCTGAAGTTACTTCTGAATCCTGAATGAATTCCCCTTAGACAAAATCTGAGTGGATAATCACTCCAGAATGTCTTCTTAGATCTTCTCACGAAGATCTTCTTCTATGACTTGTAATTTCTTGATAAAAGATTAATCTCACAATAATTGTGTTTGTTGTACGTATTGTCACTTATTGTATATTCTCATTTGACACAGTCCATCTAAATATAGGCTTCTCCTATGGAAACCAGCTGATCCGGTTTCTAACGAACTTCTGACAAGTCTGACAGCTTTAGTAAACTTGTTTGAATGCACAGCTGTCAAGTCTTCAAACAGTTCTTGAGCCTTTGTTTATGTCAGCAAAGCGTCGAGACAGACTGCCATAAAGTGTCGAGACAATCTGTCAATATGTGTCGACACAATTGACTTAAGTGTCAACACAGACTTTGGTGGTGTCTACATAGCTGCCTTGATGTCGATACAGCTTCTTAGACACTGCATCTTGAGAATGTGTCGACACTGATTATTTGTGTTGACACAATCACTTCTCCATTCCACAGAATTCAACTATTATTGGGTACATTGGAAAATGTGTACCTGATTTGGAGAAGCCTCACTTAGCTCAATGATATACATCAAGGTGTATTTTATGTTATTTTAAGTTTATATGTGCAGGTTAAGAATGTGCTAAAATACAGGAAAAATATTCGAAGTCCATATGTCGACACCTGAGGAAGATGTGTCGACACTCCAGTAAGATTGTGTCGACACTTGGAAATGGCTGTGTCGACACCTCAGTGAAATTGTGTCGACACCGGGAGGCAGTGTCGACACACATAAGATTATAGTCGACATCAACTGTGTCGACACTGGGAGGCAGTGTTGACACACAGAAGATTATAGTCGACATCAACTGTGTCGACACTGGGAGGCTGTGTCGACACACAGAAGCAGAGTCGACATCAATTGTGTCGACACATGGAGGCAGTGTTGACACACAAATTCTGTGTCTACAATAACTGTGTTGACACACAGGACTTGTGTCGACACACAGCTGAGTCTAGACCAAGTTGATTGCTGATGAATGGTGAAGTGTTTGTGTCGACACAAATAATTAGTGTCGACACATTCTCTAGTTGCAGAATCAAGAAGCTGTGTCGACATCAAGACAGATATGTCGACACCACCAAAGTCTGTGTCGACAATTAAGTCACTTGTGTCGACACATATTGATAGATGGTCTCGACACTTTATGGCAGACAGACTCGACTCTTTGCTGACAGAGTCAAAGGTCAAGAACTGTTTAAAGACTTGACAGCTATGGGTTATGACAGGTTTACTGTAGCGGTCAGACTTGTCAGAAGTTAGTTATAAACCGGGACAGTCGGTTACCATGGATGAAGTCTATAAATAGATGGATTCAGAAGAAGAAAAATATAATATAGAAAATAAAGAAGTATTGTTACCACTAACACAATTAGAGGTTTATCTCTGATCAAGAAAGAATAAGTAACAAAGAAGAAGATCTTCGTGAGAAGATCTAAGAAGATGATCTGAAGTAGTTTCTATTCAGATTCTGTCTAAGTTGAATTCAATCAGAATTCAGAAGTTTCTTCAAGAAGGTTTGGATAGAGAGAGATCCAGCTATTTGAAGACAAACAGGAGACAATCACAGGTCTCTCAAGGAGCAGATGTTGAACAAATCTTTCAAGAAGATTCAGATCTATTTCTGGAGTCTAAGAAGGAAGCTGCTAGTCAGCGATATTCAAAAGAAATCAACCCAACAAAGTTCAGATTCAAGAAGCTTTGAAGAAAGCTAAGATAAAGTTGATTTCAACAATCAGCCTCTTCAAGAAGCTGATCAAGAAAATCCTTATCTCTTCTCTCTCAACAGGGATAAGAGATTACAAAAATTCCTTATCAAATTCTGTAGGATCTATTCATAGATCTGAGTTATAAGCCTGTTTTATAAAGGCTGAGTGTAGGAGATTTATTCTCTGAGGTAGGGTTGTTTATGCCTGAGTTGTTGGAGAAGGTATTCTCTGAGTTGTAGGCCTTGTGGCAAGGCTGAGGTAGGGCTTGTAAGCCTGAGTTATAGGAACCTTTTAGGGTTCTGAGTTGTAGGAATCCTTCTTGATTATAAGCTGTAGGATCTGAGGATCTGAGTTTAAGGAAGAAGTTTGGCCGACTCTAGCATACTGCTAGATAGGTGAAGGGGGAAAGTGGATGTACCCAGACCTTGGGGAACCACTATAAATCTGTGTGCAATCTGTGATGTGTGTATGTTTGTGATTGCTGTGCTGTGTTAGCTATAAGAAATATCTGATTTATACAAAGAACTGTAGTTATATTCTGCCTTAAGTTAAAACAAGAATTAGAACCTATTCACCCCCCCCTCTAGGTGTTTAGGTAGTCTTGAAAGTAAAACTATCAAGTGGTATCAGAGGAAGGTTACTCAAAGAAGGACTTAACAGTCTGAGTTAGATCCCAAAGGCAAAATCAAGAATCAAGAAAATGGGTTCTGGAGAGAATCACAAGGAATTAGGGTGAATGAAATTACCCATCTGTAGGAAAGAGATTTTTGGAATCTGGAAAGAAAGGGTTAGATTATTTATGGAAGCCTCTGACCCAAGGATATATATCACTGTAAAAAAAGGTCCATATATCCCAATGAATGTGTCTGTTCTAGATGCAAATCAGAGAACTCCTAAATTTTTTTTTGAAATGACCAAGGATGAGATTATATTGGCAACTATGGATAAAAGAGCTCAGAACATCATAGTGAGTGCCATAGATTATTCTACTTTCCAAAATTTGATTCACTACAAAACCTCCAAAGAAATATGGGACACTTTGATTGTCTACATGGAGGGTTCTGAAGAAGTTAGACAAGATAGAAAGTCTATGCTCAATCAAAAATATGAGAGTTTCAGAAAAGGGAAGTCTGATAACATATCTGAATGCTACAAGAAATTTTATAGGATAGTGAATGAACTGATGTACTATGGAAGGGTCTTCAGTACTTATGAGCTGAATGACAAATTCCTAAGATCCTTGACAAAGGATTGAGATACCAAGATTTGTGCCATTAGAGAAGTGGCCAAACTAGCAGACATTTCTCCTCCAACCTTATTTGGAAAGTTGCTATCATATGAAATGCAACTAATGGCCAGGAAGTAGGAAGAAAGAAATACAAAAGGAGAGCATAGAGAAAAGTCAGTGGCCTTCAAGGTTGAAGCCACTAAAAAGAGCAGGAGGATGTCTCCATCACCTCCTAAGGAAGTTGCTGAAGTTATCTAAGAAAATTTAGACAATCAGAACTCAGATAGCAGTGATTCAGATGCAAATTTTGCTGCCTTTACAAGGCAGTTTTAGAGGTTCTTGAAGAAGAAGCAGTGGAAGTCAAGGACCTCCACATCACAGCCAGTTGATGACTACTATCAAAAAAGAAAATCATCAAGAAAGGAAAGGAGCAGGTCTAAGCCCAGCAAAGCTACAACATCAAAAATTGTTTGCTATTGCTGCAATAGGCCTGGGCATGTGGTGGCTGAGTGTCCAGAAAAGAGGAAGGAGTCAGCAGACAAGAAGAAGACTTAACAAAAGGGCAAGAAGGAGAAATCCTTTGTTGCTAAGAAGGAGAAGAGTCTTACAGATCAATCCTCCTCAGAGTCAGAATCTGAAGCTGAAGCATACATTGGACTGTATGCAGCTAGTGAAGAAGAGGAGTTTATGCAATTACTAGACTCCATCAATGAACAAACAGACCATCAGTGCATGGGACTGATGGCTGAATCAGAAGATAACAAGTGCCAGGATCAGCCTGGTCCCAGTAAGGTACAAAGTAATACTAGAATTTCTGATTACAGTACTGGTTCAGAGTAAGATTCATCTTCATCAAGTGATGAGGATGGATCAGAATTTAAAGGAGATATTCATCAGTTGATAGATGAATATATGGACTTATTGAAAGCACTTAAGAAAAGCAAAAACCTGGCCAAAACTCAGGCTAAGGAGATTGTAGATCTTAAGATGACTACATCTGGTTTAGAGAAAGAATTGGATCAATAAATGAATGAGGTTGCCAAGCTGAAAACTATTACTGTTATTCAGATGGGTACAATCACATATAAAAATGATCTAATTAAAAGTCTGGAAGTCAGACTTCAAGTAGAGAAAGATTTGGTGGCTAGCTACTCTAAGCCAAAATCAGTCTTACCCTTAATTGATGAGTTTGTGGCTCAAAAGGGTAAGGCTGGAATAGGCTATAAAAGTAACACCAGGGCTGCCCATTTCAAGAGAAAGGGCAAAGCCTCTGTTCAGCTATTGAATTTTAAAGTCCCTGCAGTTTTTAGAAAGGTGCATGAGCCTTCTAACAAGTATGACTTTGAGAATACTCAAGGTCATAATAAGACTGCAGTTCTGAATGATAAGGGTGGTTATGTCAATAAGTCAGCCCATGTTCATAAACCCCATGGTTATAAGAAACCAGTGGGTGTAGCTGCAGCAGCACCAGCACAGAATAGAAATTCTTCTATCAAAAATGTATCTAGACCTAGATACAACAAGTATGAATGCTGGTGTTGTGGCAAGATAGGCCATTTTGCCTTAGACTGCTGGCATAACATAAGTGTAAGGAAGAACAACAGTCTACCAGTTAGAAGAGCTGCTGGTAGTTTTGATATGAATGGTGCTAACTTGAACCAAGGACCCAAGACTTACTTGGGTTCTAAGGGAAAGTAATTCTGTATTGCAGGAAAGTCTAAGTTACCATGACCCTATATGGTACTTGGACAGTGGATGTTCCAGGCACATGACTGGAATAAAGGGGCTACTGAAGGAGTACACATCTATCAAGGATGGGCCTAAAGTAATCTTTGGTGGATCTGAAAGAGGAATCATCAAAGGATTTGGTAACATCTCTTCCAACCAAATTACCATCACTCAAGTGGCTTATGTAAAAGGTTTGAAACACAACCTAATAAGCATAAGTCAGCTGAGTGATCTAGGATATGACATTTCATTTGTTAAGAATGGATGTCATATAAAATGGTCAAGTGATCAAAAGATCATTTTGACAGGATATAGAAAGAGAAATGTTTATTGTCTTGATTTTGGGTGTGAGAACAAAGGTTCTCCTATTTGTCTTGTAGCTGATGAGAAAGCTTCTCATTGTGTCAAATGGCATAAGAGGCTGGCTCATCTTTACTACAAAACAATTGGCCAACTCTTTAGCAAAGAGTTAGTGAGGAATGGTCCTCAAGTTAAGTGTATAAAGGAAGGGATATGTTCAGCTTGTCAAAAGGGCAAGCAGACAAAATCCTCCTTTCATAGCCTTGAAAATAAGGATTCAGTCAGGTGTCTATACCTACTGCATTTGGATTTATTTGGTCCTATGCCAGTTCATAGTCTAGGTAGGAAGGTCTATACTTTTGTGGTTGTAGATGACTATTCTAGATATTCCTGGGTGTTCTTTCTAAGGCAGAAATCTGAAACCCCAAGTTTTTTACACAGTTTTGTCAGACAAATTCAGAATGAACTGGACAGTACAGTGGTCAAAATCAAAAGTGACCATGGCACTGAAGTTCAATCTGAAAGTATGATAAGACTGTGTGAAGAGTTTGAGATTTTTCAAGAAATCTCCTCACCAAGAACACCTCAGCAAAATGGTATTGCTGAAAGAAAGAATAGGACATTGATTGAGGCTGGTAAAACTCTATTGAGTGACACTTCTCTCCTAGAATATTTCTTGGCTGAGGCAGTAAATACTGCATGTCATGTACTCAACAAAGCTTCTATCACTAAGTGCCACAAAAAGACTCCCTATGAGATTATGAAAGGTAGAACACCAAATTTATCCTATTTTAAGATCTTTGGTTGCAAGTGTTTTATCCTTAACAATGGCAAGTCTTATTTAACTAAGTTTGCTGCCAAATCCCAAGATGGGATATTTGTTGGGTACAACAACAATAGTAAGGCTTATAGGGTCTACAACTTGATTACTCAGGTTGTAGAAGAATCCGTACATGTTGTATTTGATGAAACAAGATTAATCAGCAGTGAGTTGCCTTGTAGTTCATGCAGTCCAACAGGTATAAGCAATAGAATGGACAAGCTTTCCATTGCAGAAGGCACAACTGCAGATGAAGGATTAGAAAATGATGGCTACTGTCCAGGGGGAGTACAAGACTCTCTAGAAGCTGATGACAACCAAGATGTGCAGCATAATGATGAAACTGGAGGTGTTCAGCCAGAAGGAATTTTACCTCCAGTTGTAAGAAATCTAAAGGATCATCCAGCAAATCAAATAATTGGTGATCCAAGACATGGAGTGCAAACCGGAAGTAGAAATCTGAATACAGTCCTGCACTCAAGTTTTCTATCTCAATTGGAGCCAAAGAAATTTGAAGAAGCTATCCAAGACCAACACTGGATTAATGCTATGCAAGAGGAGCTTAATCAGTTTAGAAGATGCAAGGTCTGGGAGTTAGTTCCTAAACCAAAAGACCACAACATCTTTGGTACAAAGTGGATTTTTAGGAACAAGTTGGATGAGAATGGAGTTATTGTGAAGAACAATGCAAGATTGGTTGCAAAAGGATACAGGCAGAAAGAGGGAACTGACTTTGATCAAACATTTGGCCCAATAGCAAGACTGGAAGCAATCAGAATGTTCCTTGCCTATGCAGCATATCAAGGCTTCAAAGTATACCAAATGGATGTGAAATCATCATTCCTGAATGGTGATCTAAAAGAAGAAGTCTATGTAGAGCAGCCATCAGGTTTTGTTGATTCTCTTAAACCTGGTTATGTCTATAGACTTAGGAAAGCATTGTATGGGTTAAAGCAAGCCCCAAGCTGAAACCCTGTCTACTTTCCTTATTGAGAACAAATTCTCAAGAGGTAAAATAGACAAAACTCTATTCCTAAGGGAATCTAAAGGGAAGATAATCTTAGTTCAGATCTATATAGATGACATAATTTTTGGGTCTACAGAGAACAACCTTCGCAAGAAGTTTGCCAAACTTATGCAAGGGAAGTTTGAAATGAGCAGTATGGGGGAACTTAAGTTCTTCTTGGGACTCCAAGTAAGACAGACTGAAGATGGCTTGTCCATATCCCAGTCTAAGTTCACCAAGGAGTTAATTAAGAAGTATGGTATAGAATAATCCTCCACCATGAGAACTCCTATGGGAACAAGTATGCCTATATGCAAAGATGATGCAGGTAAACCTGTAGATGAGTCTTTGTATAGAGGAATAATTGGCTCTCTATTATATCTCACTGCTAGTAGACCAGACATTATGTATGCAACATGTGTCTGTACTAGGTACCAAGCATGCCCTAAAGAATCACATTATACTGCAGTCAAGAGGATTTTGAGATATCAAAAGGGCACACCTAATCTAGGCCTTTGGTACCATAGGAATGGAGATTTTCTACTAACAGGTTATTCAGATGCAGATTTTGCAGGCTGTAGAGAAGATAGAAAAAGTACTACAGGTACATGCCAATTCCTGGGAGGAAGATTGATATCCTGGAGCAGTAAGAAGCAGACTAGTATGGCAATATCCACAGCTGAGTCTGAATATGTTGCAGCTGGAAGTTGCTGTGCACAACTACTGTGGATTCAGCATCAACTAAGGGACTATGGTATTCAAGTAAGTAGAACACCTTTATTGTGTGATTCTAAAAGTGCTATTTCTATTGCAAACAATCCTGTTTCACATAGTAGGACTAAGCACATAGAGATAAAATACCATTTTCTTAGAGAACATGTAGAAAAAGGAGACATCTCATTAGAATTTGTTAAAACTGATTATCAAATTGCAGATGTATTTACTAAGCCTCTGGATGAAACTAAATTCAATAAATTTAAAATTGAATTAGGAATGCTGACTATAGGTTAGTTTACCAAATAAATTTGCTATGTAGTGGTGTCGACACATTCAGTGATAGTGTGTCGACATAGAGGAATTGTGTCGACAATTCAGGAAAATGGTGTTGACACAGAGTAGAGGTGTCAACACATCAGGGATATTATGTCGACACATTCATGAAAGTTATGTCGACAAAACTAGAGAAGTGGTGTCGACTCATTCAGAATTTGTGTCGACACAAAGAATCGATGCCGACACAGAATTTCTGTTCTATGACAACTTAAGTCTTGTGTCGACACATCATCAATTGGTGTCGACACAAAGTAGTCCATATTTATGTCGAAACATTAGAAGTATGTGTCAACACATTTCGTCTGTGTCGACACAATTTGACAGTTTTTGCCCGCCTTTTGACCTTCTTTGCTTAGAAGGGTATAAATAGGTCAAACACATATTCTGTCGATATACTCACCAGGGTTTCGAGACAAAATACTTGTGTCAACAATCTCTCTTCTCTCTTTCAAAGCTTTATCTTCGTTCCAATGGCACCCAAGATTGAAGATGCAATCAACGAGGGATATGAGCTGGTTCGACATGTGTTCGACGATGCAGATTCAGAGATCAAGCAAGTCATCTATCTTCTCACAGATAACGGATTAGACTATCTTGTCTCTAAACCTACGAAAATATGGAAGAAAGAAATCCTTGAGTTCTATACCGGTGCATCCGTGGATTCAACCGGATTAAAGATCAAATCAACCTTTCATGGAGAACGAGTCAAGCTGACTCAGAAAAGATTGAGCAAAATTCTATATCTTCCAAGGGTTTAAGATGAGGAAGAGGTTCCAGCCTCAAAAATAAGGGAAACGCTTCAATGGTGTGGATTGGATCCAACCATAAAGATAGGATCTGCCATCAACAGGAAGGGCATGAATCCTCAGGGGAAATTCCTATCTGAAATAATAGGAAAAGTGATCTTATGCAAACCAGGTGGCCATGATAGAATATCTGCCTATATGTTCAGCCTGATGACTAGGGTGATCTTTAAGATTCAAACAATTTGGTCTGCTGTACTGTTTGATAAAATTAAAGAAGGAATCAAGAAGCCAAACTTGGCTAGGATCATGAGTCTGTACCTGGCTGGAATCATTCTAGAGGTAATGCAATAGATTCCTGGATCCAAGATCAACCATATGAGGAGAATGGACATGAGGTTATTTTCAAGATGGGATAGAGTTCTTTCTAAAGAAATGCCTGATGTGGACAGGCAAGAGCATGGTCCTGAAGATGCACAGGTCCAGGAAGATAATATATCTGCACAGGTGTAAGGGGAGCCAGTTATTGCACAAGTGCAGGGGGAGCTATAAAGTACACAAGTCCAGGACAATGCTGAGAATGCACATTTGAAGGGAGAGCCTGAGTCTGAACAGGTACAAGAGGAAGAAAGACTCATTTTCTCAGAGGACATTGTTCCTCAAACTTATTTTGATATTTCTGGTGCTGCTGCTGCTGCTGAGAAAGTTCAATCTCCTGCTCTCACACAACATGTTGAAGCCAAAATTGACCTCAACGAATGTTCACGAACCAAAGTGTAGCCAACGCCTACTTCTCCCAAATCTCGACCCCTGACTGGCTGCCAAGGTCCTAAGACTGACACAAAGCCTCAGCTGGGAGGTCCCACCTCACACCCGGAAGATCTCTGAGAGCTTCCCCTCCAAAGCCAAATGCCGGGCTGGGAGCTCTTCACAAAGCACTAAAATTGGAGAATAATGAAAAGCCTGCTTTCCAAAGAGCCCCTATGGGTCTTTTTATAGTCTCCTCTTGACCTGAAAATACTGAAGTACCCCTGATGGGTCTGCCAATAGCTGAATCCCGCTGTCATCCCCGGGGCACCAGGGTAATTTTACCTGTGAATAATGAAATAATGAAATAGCCCCTCTGGACGCGGGACCCTACCACGTGGTCCCCCTTGGCGAGAACCCTGGACGAGAAGCCTCTCGCTAAAAAACCGACTGGGCTTACTTCGGCGAGAGCTCCTGTCAAGAAGGTTCTCGCCCTTGATGGTCTTGATGCCATTGCAGCTAAAGGCTCACTTAATGCCTTCTCGCCTGCCCCGGGCGGGAGCTACCATAGTCGAGCCACCTGCTTTGGCTAGGTCAACTATCTGCTCTAATAGGTCGTCGATCGGTCTTTGGCTGGTAGCTCGACGATCTGCTTTGGCTTCACTGGTTCTCGCTTGCTCTTGGGCGGGAGCTCCTTCAAGGCGGGAGCTCATCTGGTCTGGAACCCGAAGCCTGGCGCGGCGCGAACGGTTCTGCCCAACGCCAGGCGGGAGCCCTTAAAGGCGAGAACTCTATAAGCTTGTCTTAGGG
Organism: Platanthera zijinensis; assembly: GCA_039513925.1. Lineage (NCBI taxonomy): Eukaryota > Viridiplantae > Streptophyta > Magnoliopsida > Asparagales > Orchidaceae > Platanthera > Platanthera zijinensis. The sequence continues at coordinate 99,060,244 of CM077090.1, forward strand.
TTAACCCAAGGCTAGCCTGAGGCTAGCCCAATCCTGACCACTGACCCCTTGAGGTTCCATCCAGCGAATATGGGGTTGTACACAACAAGAATTTACTCTTAAAGAGCTGTTTCCTGATATTAGAGGAGAAATAGATAAAATTGAGACCCTAAGGGTTGAGGGGGAGCAGGTTGATATAGAGGAAGAGCAACATAGTGCTGAGATAGAAATTCCTACCACTCCTCATGAGAGGGTTAATATTGATAGTTCTTCAGAATCTGAGCAAGCAGAAGTTAGGGAGGCAAAGAAAAGAAAACTTATGGTTTTCAAAAGGAGAAGTCAAAGCTATAAGTAGGCTTTACAAGCAACTTCTTCCCATCCAGCACCTGCAATTGATTACAACAAACTTCTGGTGGATTTTCAAATCAAAATGGATGAGCAGAGATTGCTTCTTAAAAAATATGTGGATGAAAGCCAAAAGGCTCTTCAATTTGATTTGGCACAAGAGATAAAATCTATAAGATTTGAAGTTAATCAGCATAAAAGAGAGATGACAAATTGCTTCCACAAGGGAGGCAATGCTGTGGTATTTCTTGCCAAGCAACAAGAATGAATAAAGAAGCAAGTGGATGAGATGACTGTTAAACAAGGCTATGTCCTTGAGAATCAAATAAGAATGAATGACAATCTGACTGAATCACATAATGTGATTGTAACTGAGTTTACAACTGATGTTACTGGCATGACTGCTACAAGGGCTAAAGATTTGGAAGACTATGATAAGAAGCTACAGGCTGCCCTAGATTCAGTTAAATCTGCAATCACATCCTCTGAGAAATTAATTAGTGACAAGCTTCAAAAGTTAAAGCCATTCTTTAAAGATGGAATCAATTACCTGGATGGGCAAATAAGATTTCAAAAGGAGGACTTAAGAGATCATATGACCAGAGAAGTCATAAAGAGGGAGAGGGTGTTAGTCTGTGCTAGGTCTGATCATGCCAAATGGGTAACTAAAAGCATAAGAGCCACTCTGGGATATCCTCCCTTGTGTGATGATGATAACATGGCTGAGTCAGGGGTGCAACTAATTCTACTTGAAGGTGATCAACCTGAGGTTGCCCAAGTCATTTACCCTCCCGTAGATATTGTCATGATACATCAACAAGTTGAGTCTATGTACAGCCCTCCTCTACCAGTTACAAATGTTATTATTGAAAAGGTTTATATGCAAGAAGCTGGTCTGAAAGCTCAGCAAGATGCTCTATTATCAAAGAAAAGATTTAGAGAGCAAGCAGAATTAAAGCCAGACTTTGAGCAGTGGAGCCCCACATCAAGGAATATCATTTTAACTGCCTGGAAAGCTGTCAAAGATCAAGTACCTGAAAGGGGTAAATGGTACAATGAGCAGGAATGGAAAAAGTATGAAGCCAGGCAGGAGGCCATACTTCAATACAGGAGAAAGGCTAAGTTGGGGAAGCTACCTCCCGATGCTCAAGAGCCTAGCAAGTATTTCCCCAAGCCTTATCATTATTTTGAAAGGCAAAAGATCAAGGCTGAGGCACAAAAAAAGACTGATTTGAAAGGCAAAAAGCTCATGGAAGATAAAGAACCTATTGTGCAGGCTCAGATTCAATCAGGAGAAAGGATAGTCATCAAGGAGCCAGCCCAGCCTTAGTCTTAGCTTTACTAGTTTTTTGTTTTGTCCAAGAACTATGTATATTATTTGTTTGTTAGAGACATCAATGTAAACCTTTTGTAACAAACATCTTTAAGTTGATATACAAAACATTGTTCTATGATCTTTTAATTTTACATCTTTATTCTGTGATGTAACAAAGTTATGTGTTTGGTTTATATAGTACCCTGTTATATAATGCTTATATACATCATCATGTTTATTTTCTAAGTGGTGTATATCATTGGCTAAAGGGTTATGACTTCTCCAAATAGGGGGAGATTGTTGGGTACATTGGAAAATGTGTACCTGATTTGGAGAAGCCTCACTTAGCTCAATGATATACATCAAGGTGTATTTGATGTTTTTTTAAGTTTATATGTGCAGGTTAAGAATGTGCTAGAATACAGGAAAAATATTCTAAGTCCATATGTCGACACCTGAGGAAGCTGTGTCGACACTCCAGTAAGATTGTGTCGACACTTGGAAATGGCTGTGTCGATACCTTAGTGAATTTGTGTCGACACCGGGAGGCAGTGTCGACACACAGAAGATTATAGTCGACATCAACTGTGTCGACACCGGGAGGCAGTGTCGACACACAGAAGATTATAGTCGACATCAACTGTGTCGACACTAGGAGGCTGTGTCGACACATAGAAGCAGAGTCGACATCAATTGTGTCGACACATGGAGGCAGTGTCGACACACAAATTCTGTGTCTACAACAACTGTGTCGACACACAGCTGACTCTAGACCAAGTTGATTGCTGATGAATAGTGAAGTGTTTGTGTCGACACAAATAATCAGTGTCGAAACATTCTCTAGTTGTAGAATCAAGAAGCTTTGTCGACATAAAGAAAGATATGTCGACACCACCAAAGTCTGTGTCGACACTTAAGTCACTTGTGTCGAGACATATTGACAGATTGTCTCGACACTTTATGGCAGACAGACTCGACGCTTTGCTGACAGAGTCAAAGGCTTAAGAACTGTTTGAAGACTTGACAGCTGTGGGTTATGACAGGTTTACTGTAGCTGTCAGACTTGTCAGAAGTTAGTTATAAACCGAGACAGCCGGTTACCATGGATGAAGTCTATAAATAGATGGATTCAGAAGAAAAAAAATATAACATAGAAAAGAAAGAAGTATTGTTACCATTAATACAATTAGAGATTTATCTCTAATCAAGAAAGTACAAGTAACAAAGAAGAAAATCTTCGTGAGAAGATCTAAGAAGACGATCTGAAGTACTTTTTTATTCAGATTCTGTCTAAGTTGAATTCAATCAGAATTCAAAAGTTTCTTCAAGAAGGTTTGGATAGAGAGAGATCCAGCTATTTGAAGACAAGCAGGAGACAATCACAGGTCTCTCAAGGAGAAGATGCTGAACTAATTTGTCAAGAAGATTCAGATATATTTTTGGAGTCTAAGAAGGAAGCTACTAGTTAGTCATATTCAAAAGAAATCAACCCAACTAAATTCATATTCAAGAAGCTTTGAAGAAAGCTAAGATCAAGTTGATTTCAACCATCAGCCTCTTCAAGAAGCTGATCAAGAAAGTCCGTATCCCTTCTCTCTCAACAGGGGTAAGAGATTACAAAAATTCCTTATCAAATTCTGTAGGATCTATTCATAGATCTGAGTTGTAAGCCTATTTTATAAAGGCTGACTGTAGGAGATTTATTCTCTGAGGTAGGGCTGTTTATGCCTGAGTTGTAGGAGAAGGTATTCTCTGAGTTGTAGGCCTTGTGGAAAGGCAGAGGTAGGGCTTGTTAGCCTGAGTTATAGGAACCTTTTAGGGTTCTGAGTTGTAGGAATCCTTATAGATTTTGAGATGTAGGTTCTAAGGATCTGAGTTAAAGGAAGAAGTTAGGCCGACTCTAGCATACTGCTAGATAGGTGAAGGGGGAAAGTGGATGTACCCAGACCTTGGGGAACCACTATAAATCTGTGTGCAATCTGTGATGTGTGTATGTTTGTGATTACTGTGCTGTGATAGCTATAAGAAATATCTGATTTATACAAAGAACTGTAGTTATATTCTGCCTTAAGTTAAAACAAGAATTAGAACCTATTTACCCCAACTATAGGTGTTTAGGTAGTCTTGAAAGTAAAACTATCAACTATGTTGAAACTCTGCTGTGTGTCGACACAAGTCCTGTGTGTCGACACAGTTGATTTAGTCTCAGAATTTGTGTGTCGACACTGCCTCCATGTGTCGACACAGTTGATGTCGACTCTGCTTTTGTGTGTCGACACTGCCTCCCAGTGTCGACACAGTTGATGTCGACTAACTATTCTGTGTGTCGACACTGCCTCCCGGTGTCGACACAGATGATGTCGACTAACTTATTCTGTGTGTCGACACTGCCTCCCGGTGTTGACACAAACTCACTAAAGTGTCGATATAGCCATTTCCAAGTGTCGACACACTCTTACTGAAGTGTCGACATAACTTCCTCAGGTGTCGACACATGGACTTAGAATCTTTTTCCTGCATTCTAGCACATTCTTAACCTGCACATATAAACTCAAAATAACATCAAATACACCTTGATGTATATCATTGAGCTAAGTGAGGCTTCTCCAAATCAGGTACACATTTTCCAATATACCCAACAAGTTCCTAAACCAAAAGACCACAACATCATTGGAACAAAGTGGATCTTTAGGAACAAACTGGATGAGAATGGAATCATTATGAAGAACAAAGTAAGACTTATTGCAAAAGGTACAGGCAGGAAGAGGGTATTGACTTTGATCAAACCTTTGCCCCAGTAGCAAGACTGGAAGCCATTATAATGTTCCTTGCCTATGCAGCATATCAAGGATTCCAGGTATTCCAAATGGATGTAAAATCAGCATTCCTGAATGGAAACCTAAAAGAAGAAGTTTATGTAGAGAAGCCTTCAGGTTTTGTAGATTCTCTCAAACCTAATTATGTTTATAGACTTAGGAAAGCTTTATATGGGTAAAAGCAAGCCCCAAGGGCTTGGTATGAAACCCTGTCTACTTTCCTTATTGAGAACAAATTCTCATGGGAAAAAATAGACAAAACTCTATTCCTAAGGGAATCCAAAGGTAAGATAATCTTAGTCCAGATTTATGTAGATGACATAATATTTGGGTCTACAGAAAACAAACTTTGCAAGAAGTTTGCTAAACTTCTGCAAGGGAAGTTTGAAATGAGCAGTATGGGGGAACATAAGTTCTTCTTGGGACTCCAAGTAAGACAGACTGTTGATGGCTTGTCCATATCCCAGTCTAAGTTCACCAAGGAGTTAATTAAGAAGTATGGTATGGAATCATCCTCCACCATGAGAACTCCTATGGGAAAAAGTATGCATATATGCAAAGATGATGCAGGTAAACCTGTAGATGAGTCTTTGTATAGAGGAATAATTGGCTCTCTTCTATGTCTCACTGCTAGTAGATCAGACATTATGTATGCAACATGTGTCTGTGCTAGGTACCAATCAGGCCCAAAAGAATCTCATTACACTACAGTAAAGAGAATTTTGAGATATCTAAAGGGCACGCCTAATCTAGGCCTTTGGTACCCTAGGAATGGAGATTTTCTACTAACATGCTATTCAGATGCAGACTTTGCAGGTTGTAAAGAAGATAGGAAAAGCACTACAGGTACATGTCAATTTCTAGGAGGAAGATCGATATCTTGGAGCAGTAAGAAGCAGACTAGTGTGGCAATATCCACAGCTGAGTCTGAATATGTGGTAGCAGGAAGTTGCTGTGCACAGCTGTTGTGGATTCAACACCCGCTAGAAGACTATGGTATTCAGGTAAGTAGAACACCTTTGTTTTGTGACCCTACTAGTGCTATTTCTATTGCTAATAATCCTATTTCACATAGTAGGACTAAGCATATAGAAATAAGATACCATTTTCTTAGAGACCATGTAGAGAAAGAGGACATCTCACTAGAATTTGTAAAGACAGATTATCAAATTGCAGATGTATTTACTAAGCCTCTAGATGAAACTAAATTCAATAGATTTAAAATTGAATTTGGAATGTTGAACATAGACTAGTCTAATAAATTTAGCTAAGTAAATCCGTGTCAACACATTCAGAGTAGTGTTGACGACACTTCAGTAAATCTGTGTCGACACATCCAGAGAAGTGGTGTCTACACTTTAGTTAGTGGTGTCGACAAAACCAGAATAATGGTGTCGACACTTCCAGAAATTGTGTCGACACTTGCAATAAGAGTCGACACATAATTTCTGATGAACTACAAAGTAAGTCCAGTGTCGACATATCATCATTTGGTGTCGACACATAGTAGTCTTCGCCGTGGTCGAGACAACAAAAGTCTCGCGCCTGTTTATGTGTTGATAACCCAAGACCTTTCCAACTGCTCCTCATCACCAACTAAGTGTTAGTTGGTGATGAGGAGCGATTAAAGGATTCATATTTAGACAGTAAACAGGCGCGAGATTTTTCCCGCCTTTTCTCCTTCTTTGGGCCGGGCGACGTTTAAAAGGGTATAAATAGGTCGAGAAAATATACTGTCGGCACGCTCTCCAGATTTTCGAGACTAAACCCTTGTGTCGACAAACTCTCTTCTCTTAATTCAAGATTTCTCTCCATTCCAATGGCGCCAAAGATTAAAGATAACATTAACGAAGGCTACGAGCTGGTGCGCAATGCTTTTGATGATGCAGCGATAGAGATTAAAGGGGTCATTACCCTTATTACTGATAATTGATTAGAATTTCTTGTATCTGAACCTAGCAAGATCTGGAAGAAAGAAGTGTTTGAATTCTATGCTGCTGCAACAGTGGATTCCACTGGACTGAAGATTAAATCGACAGTTCATGGTAATAAAGTCAAACTTACTCTAAAAGGTTTAAGAAAGATTCTTCACCTTCTAAGAATTCAGGATGAAGAAGAGGTCCCAGCCTCAAAGACAAGGGAGGCACTTCAGTTGTGTGGATTGGATCTAACCATGAAGATTGGAGCAGCTATCAACAGAAAAGGGATGAATCAACAAGGAAAATTTCTATCTGAAGTGGTAGGGAAGGTGATTTTCTGTAAACCAGGAGGCCATGATAGGATCTCTGCCTTTATGTTCAATCTGATGACCAGGATAATCTATAAGATTTACATAGATTGGTCTGTAGTTTTGTTTGAGAAGATAAAGGAAGGAATAAAAAAGCCTAATTTGGCTAGATTAATGAGTTTATACTTGGCTGGAGCAATTCCAGAGGTAATGCATCAGCTTCCAGGATCTAAAATAAATCATATGAGAAGGATGGACATCAGGATAATATCCAGATGGGATAGGTTTCTCTCCAAGGACACACCTGATTTGGATAACCAAGAGATTGTAGCAAAATCACCAGTCCATGACATTACTGATCATGATCATGTGCAGGAGGACACAATGAATGCACAAGTGCAGGGGGAGCAAGTTAGGGCACAGGTCCAGGACCTGGCTGAAACTGCCCAAGTTCATGAGGAGACAGTTACTGCATAGTTGTAGGGGGAGCAACATTTTGCACAAGGATAAGGGGAAGAAAGCATTCACTTGGCAAGTGAAATGAGTTCACAATCTATTCTTGAAATACCTCATATCAACAGTCCAGCACTAGATGTGATCATAGAGGATACATCTATGGTTGCTGATGCTCCAGAAAAAGCAGTTCACACTCAACAAGAGTTCATCCTAGAATAATTATTTCCTGACATAGAGGGAGCAGTTGAGGGGGAGCAAGTTAACCTTGAGAAGGTGGAGCATAAGACTGAAAAGGAGATGCCTCCTAGTCCCAAAGAAAGAGTAAATATTGACAGTTCTTCTGATTCAGAGGATGAGTAGATAGCAAGTTTAAAGAAAAGAAAATTGATGGTTTTTAAGAGGAGAAGCCAGAACTATAAGAAGGCTTTGCAAGCTACTACTTCACAACCAGCCCCTGAGACTGATTACAGCAAATTTTTGGTTGATTTACAAGTGAATTTTGATGAACAGAGATTGGCTCTTGAAAAATATGTGGATGAAAGCCATAAGGCCCTCCACTTTGATCTAGCACAAGATATAAAATCCATCAGATTTGAGGTAAATCAGAATTAGAAATAAATGATAGATTGCTTCCATAAGGGGGGCAATGTTGTAGTCTTCTAGCAAAGCAACAAGCAAAAATCAAGAAATAAGTGGATGATATTGCTGTCAAACAAGGCTATATCCTTGAAAATCAAATAAGAATGAATGATAATCTTACTGAATCTCACAATGAGATAGTCACTGAAGTAAGGAAGACAGTTATTGCAATGACTGAGGCAAGAAATAAGGAGAAAGAAGAATTTGATAAGAAGCTACAGGAAGCCTTGGATTCCTTTAAGACAGCTATTAGTACTTCTAAGAAAACAATTTTTGATCAGCTTCAAAGTTAAAGCCATTCTTTAAAGATGGTATCTATTATCTCGATGGGCAAATCAGATTTCAAAAAGATGATTTGAGAGATCATGTGGCCAGAGAAGTCATAAAGGGGGAGAGGGTGTTAGTATATGCAGGCTCTGATCATGCCAAATGGATAACCAACAGTATTAGAGCCACTCTGGGATATCCACCCTTATGTGATGATGATAATGTGGCTGAGTCAGGTGTGCAACCAGTTCTACTTGAAGGTGATCAACCTGAGGTTGCCCAAGTTATTTACCCCCCTATAGATCTTGAAATGATACATCAATAAGTTCAGTATATGTACAACCCTCCATAATAAGTTACTAATGTTATTATTGAAAAGGTAGATATGCCAGAAGCTGGTGTGAAAGCTCAGCAAGATGCTCAATTATCAAAGAAGAGATTCATAGAGCAGGCAGAGTTAAAACCTGATTTTGAGCAATGGAGCCCCACTTCTAGAAATATCATATTAACTGCCTAGAAAGCTGTAAAAGACCAGGTTCATGAAAGGGGTAAATAGTATAATGAGCAGGAGTGGCAGAAGTATGAGGCAAGGCAGGAAGCCATAGTTCAATACAGAAGAAAGACTATGAGTGGGAAGCTACCTCCTGATGCTCAGGAGCCTAGCAAGTATTTCCCTAAGCCTTTTCGTTATTTTGAAAGGCAAAGGATTAAGGCTGAAGCTCAAAAGAAGGCTGAGTTGAAAGGCAAGAAGCCCATTAAAGATACAGAACCTTCTGTATAGGCTCATATTAGATCAGGGAAAGGAATAGTCATCAAGGAGCCTGTCCAACCTTAGTTTAGTTTTACTAGATTTTTTAAGAACTATGTAACTTTTAGTTTTTTTAAAAGAAATCTATGTAATCAGTGTTAAGAGACTTTTTGATATAATAAACAAAACCATGTTCCATGTTCATTTAGTTTGCATCCTTATTCTGTGATGTGATTTTGATATATGTTTTATTTATAAATTACCCTGTTAAATAATGCTTATATACATCATCATGTTTATTTATTGTAAGTGATGTATATCATTGACTAAAGGGTTATGACTTATCCAAATAGGGGGAGATTGTTGGGTACATTGGAAAATGTGTACCTGATTTGGAGAAGTCTCACTTAGCTCAATGATATACATCAAGGTGTATTTGATGTTATTTTGAGTTTATATGTGCAGGTTAAGTATTGGCTAAAATTCAGAAAAAGTTTCTAAGTCCATGTGTCGACACATAAGGAAGTCTGTGTCGACACTTGGAAAAGCTGTGTCGACACCTGAAGCAATAGTGTCGACACACCGAATTTATTTGTCGACATCAACTATGTCGACACCGGGAGGCAGTGTCGACACACAGAATAGTTAAGCGACATCAACTGTGTCGACATTGGGAGGCAGTGTCGACACACAGAAGTAGAGTCGACATCAACTGTGTCGACACCGAGAGGCTGTGTCGACACACAGAATTCTTAGTCTACATCAACTGTATCGATACACAGGACTTGTGTCGACACACAGCAGAGTTTCAACATTATTGATTGCTGTGGAGTGAAGAAGTGTTTATGTCGACACAAATACTCTATGTCGACACATTCTCAAGATGCAGTGTCAAGAAGCAGTGTCGACATCAAGGCAGCTATGTCAACTCCACTAAAGTCTGTGTCGACACTTAAGTAACATGTGTCGACACATATTGACAGTTTGTCTCGACACATAATGACAGTCAATCTCGACGCTTTACAGAGATAAAGGTTCAAGAGCTGACTGGGGACTTGACAGCTGTGCATTCCAACAACTTTAATGAAGCTGTCAGACTTGTCAGAAATTAGTTAGAAACCGGATCAGCCGTTTACCATGGATGAAGTATATATATATGGATGGATTCTATCAAATCAAATAATGAACAACAGATCATACACACACAACTAACACAACTATTTAGAGATTGATCGTTGATCAAGAAAGTGCAAGTCACACAGAAGAAGATCTTCGTAAGAAGATCTAAGAAGACAATCTGAAGAGATTATTGACTCAGATTTTGTCTAAGGTGAATTCATTCAGAATTTAGAAGGAACTTCAGAAGATTTGGAGAGAGAGAGAGCTCTAGCTGTTTTGAGGTCAAGAAGGAGACAATCACAAGTCTCTTAAGAAGTATATCCTGAACTAATCTACTAAGTAGATCCAGATCCATATCTGAAATCCAAGAAGGAAGCTTCCAGTCAGTCAACTTCAAAGGAGATCAACCCTACTAAGTTCAGATTCAAGAAGCTTTGAAGAAAGCTAAGAACAGGTTGATTTCAGTCATCAGTTTCATAAAGAAGCTGATCAAGAATTTTCTTATCCTTTCTCTCTCAACAAGGGTAAGAGTCCATCAAATTACTTATCAAATTCTGTAGGATCTTTTCAAAGATCTGAGTTGTAAGCCTGTGTTATAAAGGCTGAGTGTAGGAGATTTTGATCTCTGAGTGGTAAGGCTGATTGAGCCTGAGTGTAGGAGAATTTGTTCTCTGAGTTATAGGCCTTGTGGCAAGGCTGAGGTAGGGCTGTTAGCCTGAGTTATAGGAACCTTATAGGGTTCTGAGTTGTAGGAACCTTTCAGGGTTCTGAGCTGTAAGATCTGTGGATCTGAGAAGAAGGAAGAAGTTAGGCCGAATCTAGCACACTGCTATATAGGTTAAGGGGGAAAGTGGATGTACCCATACCTTGGGGAACCACTATAAACCTATGTGCAATCTCTGATGCTTGTGTTATTTTAGATTCTGTGATTGTATATGTTGTGTTAGCTGTAGAGATTTAAGATTTATATTAAAGAACTCAAGCTATATTCTGCCTTAGTTTAAAATAAGGAAAAGAACCTATTCACCCCCTCTAGGTGTTTAGGTTATCTTGAAGTTAAATCTATCATGTTTGATATAGTTCATTTTAATTATCTGCCCGAGGAAAGCCTTAAGCCATCAATGGCTATAGTCCCTTACACCTCACCAATAAGCCCCAAGGTTGCCAAGCAACTTAAGGGCATTTTTGATGTTCCAGAAATATGAGCCAATCCATATCCTCTAAGAGCTATTTCCCCCACTATCTCATATCCTCTTGCTCCAGTTTTTGTTATGGATGATTCACAAATGCTTGATCTTGATGCATTGATCATGGCTGATATAGAAGAGGAAAATAAGTCAGCTGCTGAAAGCACTGAAGTGTGCAGTTCTCCAGCTCCCTCCAAGGCTGACAAACCTGTAATATCTGATGAGACTATAAGAGAAATAGATGCATTATATGACAACCCACATGATTCTGATGATAATGATGATGAGGACTCAGATGAGGATCCCAAGAAAAAGAAGATATCCAAGAAGAGGAAAGATATTCCACCTTCTGCCCTCAAACCAAATACAGCAAATGACACTCCATACTATATTCTGCAGAAAATTACCCCTTATAAGGGCATGCCAACATGGATATGGCTGTAAAAAAATCAACAGAAGAAAGGAAGAGAAGTAGGAGATATTCATCTCCTTCCACTCAAAGATATAGAAAGGACCCTCGTCCTCCTACTCCATTAACTAGTGGTGCTTCAGACACAACTTCCCAAAGGTCTACCCAGTTTCAAACTTACCAAAGACAATAAGGTAGATCTTCATCTGGCAAGCAACAGTATCAACAACAATAGCATCAACAATAACAACAACTACAATTCCCTGAACATCAAAAGGCTGAAAGCCCCAAAAGACCTGCTTCCCCACCTGTAACATTTGAAAATCCAGAGACAACTACAACAGCTAGTATGTCCAAACTTCAAGAACTGGTTGGCCTTTTAATGATTAATAAAGCTAAAGCTGAAGGGAAGGATCCCTCTCAATACTCTACATTGTCCAAGTACAGAAAGGAAGAGCTTAATAGGTTTGAAAAGGCTAATAAAATATTTAATGTTGATGACTATATGAAATTGCATCCAGAAGCAGTGGTCCCAAGGACTACCACTCTAAATATCATTAGGTCTGCTAACATGATAATGACCAAGGCTCAAGCTGCAAATCCCAACAGGGAAATCATATTTACTCAGTCTGGAGACAAAGGCAAAGAGAAGAATCACAAAGAGAAAAAGCAGAAGAAATGAAATTTGAACTGATTAATTTGTGATATTTTAAAACTACTTTCTCATTTCCTGATATAAAGCTTACTGTATATATATATATCTGATGCATATGCTAATTTTTCCTGCCAGATATAATTTTTGATTTCATTATGAGTCTGTAATTAGTGACCTCACCCAAATAGGAGGAGATTGTTGGATCCCTAGTTGGATTTGGGCTAGGTTCTCTAAGTTAGCATCATATGACCCAACATGTATAGCCAGGGTCATGGTTGTGTCCTAAAGTCTAGGCCAAGTTCTTAGAGTTAAAAATACATGGACCAACCATCAACAGACTGCCAAAGGCTCAAGACTTAGAGAAATATCAAAGAATCAGAAAATGAGTTCGACATTCGTAGAACTCAGGTCGACGAAAGCCGTGCTCAGCTCGATGAATCATATCAACTCGAAGAACTCAGGTTGTGTTTGTGATTATTTATATTTGTTGTTCCTGTGACAAATCATGTTAGTTTAGGAATAAGTTTTTATTTACAGCAAAAGGGTTAAAATCTAAAGATACACTATTCACCCCCCTCTAGAGTATACCAGATCTAACCCCTCACTTTCAAAACGTTGGATTTCCAATGTATATGAGTAATGGAAAGAGAAACATGTAAAAGAAGCGGTTAAAATTTGCATACAATGGGTGTGAGAAGATAGAAGTCAGCACATGTTGCATCGAGTTCTTATCGATGCAAGTCTATTTATTATCAATACAAATGAAGCCGACAAAGTCCTAATCGATGCAAGTGTCGAGCCCATGTTGATGCAAGTTGACACAAGTTGGTTATGTCGGGTTATTATTGACGTAACTCCAGTTGATGCAAGTCGGGTGTGTCATGTTCTTTTTGATGCAAGTTAGGTGCGTTGAGTTCTTTTTGATGTAAGTCAACGTACCTTAAAAATATAGGATTTACAAAAGTATCAAAACTATTTTGTACAAAAAAATTCAATTTAATTATTCCTCAAATCCCAAATTCAGATCTGATGCGATGTAGTGCGTGCGCGGGATCACGCATGTGGTTCATAATTCTTACTTATGTTCCTTTAAACAAATAAAAAGAGTGAATTCCTTTATATACTCTTTATCATGAGTGTAGAAAAGCATCTTGTGAATATTTGTATTATCTTAGCCTTTATGAAATGTTTCTCTTCAAACATTTTGAATCCCTCTATTTGGTTTTGGAATTTTTCATCAAATATGAGGAGCCAACACCAAACTTAGCTCCAATAAATCTTTATAAATTAAAAATTTTAATTACAAAATTTCTAACAATGAGCCACAAAAGCAAAAAACTAAAATGCAAACATTATAAATTATATTATTAATAATGATAAATACAATCAAATATAATTTTGCTTCATCATGTTATATCTAATGAAATGGGTATAAGTAGAATGGTTACCTTAAACCTATACTTATTACTTATTTCTCTACTGAAGAGTATAATGTGTTATAGGCTTTGAATTATAAACTTTTGACTAGTGAGTTACATAAGCATACAAAAGATTGGTTGTTCATTGGGTTTTGGCAGAGGGCGCGTTAATGATCATGCACATTCCTTGATTTTTATGAGGGTTATTAAGGTTTAGATCGAACCCCAAAGTAGCGGCCTCACAACTACCCCCACATAAGCAGTGCCTCAAGAGATATTTCATAACTAATATCTCGCAAATGTATATGTCTTTGAAAACCATTAAGAACTTTAAAGTTCATCATAATCTAGTGCATAAAGTACAATACCATAGAATGGGAAGAAGGTTTTCTCAACCTTTAATTTTTTTGCTCCCAACTATGATACATCAATGATTTCATTTCTACCACATTGAACCAAATTTATGTGATCTCCAATTACGTGGGTTGGGTATCATTATTGGCAGCAAATTATGAGGGCTTAAACCTTATTCCCCTCAATGATAGTAAAATATTCCTTCGAGACAATCCCTTGGTAAGATTAACAGTCTAAATAAATTTGACTTTACATAAATGAGTGATATCACATCTTTTCTTCTTTGCTTCACTGATTTGTGCATGATTCTCATGAACTTATTCATTTTTGAATTAGTATTACTAAAAGCAGTTAAATCAATCATATGTATAGGTTTTCCAAATAAAGGCATTTCAGAAAGTTAATTCTTAAGCCATTCAACTTTGGCACACGTAGTATCTTAAGCTATAAGATCAAATTCTATGGTACTTATAAAAATCATAGTTTGTATTATAGAAGCCCATGAAATGATGACTCCTCCAAGGAGGAATACATATCTAGTTGCAGACTTAATGTTTAATGAATCAGTTACCCAATTGACATCTGAATATCCTTCTAGTACTTTGGCAAAACTCCTATATACTAAAATATAATTTATAGTTCTGCGAAGGTATTTAAATATTCTAGTTAATGTTGTCCAATGATCATCACATCGATCACTAGTATATCTACTTAGTTTCCCTACGACACAGGAAATGTTGGGCCTATTGCGATTAACAATATATAACAAATATCCTATCATTTATACATACAAATGTTGATTAATAAGTTCACCAATATTTTTTACAAAGTTTATGCTAGCGTCATTTGGAGTAGATGCAGGTGAGGAATCATATAAGTTAAATTTCTACAGTATTTTCCCAATCGATTGAGGAAGAGACAATGATACACTAGTATTGGTTCTAACTAGATTCATTCCTAAAATGACATTAGCTTCTCCCAAATCTTTCATGTCAAATTTTGATGATAAATTATTTTAATATCATTAACAATTTTAATTGAAATTTCAAAAATTAAAATGTCATCTACATAGATACAAATCAAGACAGTTGCATTTCCATCTTTTTTTGTATAAATACATTTGTGAAATTCATTAAATATAAATTCGAATGATAAAACTACAGAATCAAATTTTTGGTGTCATCGTTTAAGTGCATGTTTTAGTCCATAAAAAGAGTTAATAAGTGTACAAACTTTAGTTTCTTTACCTTTAATTATAAAACCTTGGGTTGAGTCATATAGACTTCTTCATCTAAGTCTCCATACAAGAAGATGATTTTGACGTCCATTTGATAAATGATCATCTTATGGATCGAAGCTAAGTTGACTAGAACACAAAGATATGTGATCCTAACTATGGGAACATATGTGTCTAAATAATGTATTCCTTATTTTATAGCATAGCCATTATCAGTAAGGCGAGCCTTATGCTTTTTTATAGGGTCGTACAGATTGAATTTTTCATAAATAGATTTAATTTTTGAATTTTCGGCTTCATTCCAAAATGAACTATCAGATGAGGTTATAGCTTCCTCATATAAGGTAGGATCTCATTCAACTAGCTAGGAGCGAAGTAGTCCTCTCCAATGGTTCTTTTGATTCTAACTCTTTTACTTTTCTAAATTTATCAATTTCCAACGAGTCTATAAAAGAAGGGGGAGGTTGGGTTGAGGTAGTAGAATGTTGAGATGTGTTATTTAATTTATAAGGGAGTTTATCTTTGAAATAAACTCTACTTCAAGATTCTAGATGAGTGTTATTAGAGATTTCACTAATTAGAGAATTAATAATAAAAAATATTAACACTACTATCTGATGCATAACTTATAAAAATAAAAGCTATTATTTTAGGTCCTATTTTCTTTCTCTTATGTACAAGAAATACTACTTTAGCAAACCACCACCACACCCGAAGAATTTGGAGGTTAGGCTTCCTTAATATAAATAATTAAAAAGGACTTTTATCATTATGTTTTTGATGGAATCCTATTAAGGATGAAAGAGAAGGTGTGCCATGCTTCTCCCTAAAGATTTTTTGGAGCACTGGACTCGATTAACATAGCATCGACCATGCTCATCAAGGTCCAACTTTTATGTTCAGCTACACCATTTGATTGAGGTGAATAGTGAGCAGTCACTTAATGTATTATCCCATATTCTTGGCATAATTGGGTTAGTTTAATAGAAATGTATTCTCTACCTCAGTCGGATCTAATAATTTAAATGATTGATCCTAATTTATTTTCTACTTTCGTTTTTAAAATCTTGAAATATAAAAAATTATTTGTTGTTAGTTTTTAATAAATATATACAACAAAACTTGGTAACATCATTAATAAAAGTTACAAAATATTTATTTTCACCTCTAAAGGTTCTATTTTACTTTCAACTGAATTAAAAGGCTTTTTTATAAAATTTAGATTGAATTGAAATTTCACATCTAGCACTTAATATAAAATTAAATTTGGGAATCAAATTTAATGATAACATTCTTTTCATAGAATCAGAATTCACATGTCCTAATTTAGTATGCCAAAAAATAAGAGAAAACCTTGAAATTAAAGAAGAAGAAATTTTATTAACTTCTAAATAGGGCTGATATCAAGTCGAGTTCGAGCGATTTTAGCTCACCTTGAAATAAAAAATTTCAACTAGAACTTGGCTCGAAATAAAAATTGATTTTGAGTTGAGTTAGCTTGACTCAAAAAGGCTTGATTTTGAGTCACCTCAAAATTGAGTAATTATCCTCTTTATTCCTAGGGCTCAAAATTAAATTGGGCAACCTATGAATTTAGCAAATGAAACACTTAAAGCCCTCATTCTTTTTATTTAAATTTAAATTTTATTATTTTTAATTTTAAAATAAGAATATATTAATAAATATATAATATTTTTAATTAATTCGAGTTGATTCGAATCATATTTCGAGCGATTTAGGTCTGGATCAAAATTCACTCAAAATTAGATTCGAGTCAAATTGAGTCGAATCAATTTTAACCGATTCCGATTCGACTCAATTTTCGAGCGACTTTTGAATTTCGAATAATATGTTCATCCCTACTTCTATATCAACAATATTTAATTTGAATTAATCATTACAAACAAATCCTTTACCCATAAATACATCATTTAATGTTATTATAAATTTGTTAGACTCCAAAATAATGCTCTATCCTTTCTTTACTAACTAAGAACCACTCACTAAATTCTTCCTAAATCTTGGCACATATAACACATCATGCAGGGCTATTATATTCTGGATATCAACCTAAGATCCACTCGCCTGTATCCAAGTATTTATGCCAAATAAGCATCTCTTAAGATCATGATTCCTCCACTGATTTCATGAAAGATGGATAAGTCAGAACAAATAAAATAAATATAAACATTTGCTCCAAAATCAAGTCACTAGTCTGATGAGTAAGTGAGAAGAAGATTAGGAGAATAATCTAACCAAAAGATAGGTTGATATGATACTTGGATCATGTTAGCATGCGGCTTAGCACCATGAGATTTGTCAACTATATGTTCTGTCTTATTGTAGAAGTAATTAGTAGACAAATGATTTGTTTGACTGTAGATAAAGCACCATTTCCCTTTGCCTAAGTTTTTGTTTGAAGAACTAGGTTTAGGATGATTGAGTTTTTGATGGTCTAACCTGGGCAGAAATGTTTGTTATGGTTCTTGCTCTTGGATTTAAAGTGATGGTGAGAGGAATAATCATGCGATTCAGTCAGATTTACTATTAGAGCATTGGTATTTAGGGGTTTTAGAATTTTTATTCATATGTTCCCTCTTTATATAGATAGTTTTTTCGATCTAAAACATAAGTAAGGTTGTATTGGTCATGACTTAATCTTGTACTAAAGTCATACCAAGAATAAGGAAGAGCATCGATGAGACATACCACTAAATAATTTTGGAAAGAATTGAGCGATCAGCTCGGATCTTGGACAACATCTTATCTAGTTGATGGAGTTAAGGATTGATGAGAGTGGAGGAATAAATCTTGAATTTATGGAGTTTGTAAATATTGTAGCGTTCTATACCAAAGTTGTAAAGGTTATAACATGCTTCAAGTGCATACTACAAATCCTTATTTGTACAATATTGAAGGAAGATATTATAAAGGTTGTCGGACATGGCACTAAGTATTCAGTTAAAATAATGATATTTTATATCTACCGAATATCTAAAAGGGGTACTTCAAATATAAGTTCTAATGGTATTAACACTAGAAGATGAAGATGAAGGAAAGGAAGAGGTGATTATAGTTGTAGCACTGGGGTTCTTAGTTTCTATAGTAGGAGCATTAAATATTGTAGGCAAAAAGACCAAAGATATTAATTTAATATTCTACTTAAGCTTGTCAAAAAGAAAAATAATTTTCATTAAATTTCTCTAGTTTGATCACGACAGAATCATCAAATCTTTTCACCATTATAGAATTTTGAAAATTAAAATACATACAATAAATCACAATACATATGAAAATTAAAACAGAGAAAATCATTTTGATTGTTTGATTTTGTTTATCTTCTTATTCAGATAGTTACCAAGGAATACCAAATGACAGGTTCTCACTTATACTAGGTGATTTGTGGGATGAGAGCCTAATAAGGTCATTTTGTAAGAGATTATGTGATATGGATCTAGAACTTCTTTAAACTGTAGGAATATTTTTCATATATTCCTATATTAATATATATATTTGGGATTTTGAAAACTCTTTATTGGGTCTAGTGTTCATTCACTTGACCTGTGATGTTTTGCTACATTTTAAGGGAAAAAGTTGTGCCCTTTCTATCCATCCAAGATTTTGGAATAGTTTGATAATCTCTTGATCCTACAAGTAGTATCAAAGGTAACGAGTTCGAGACCGAGGGGGCGCTGATAATCCTGAAATTTGCTCTGTACTTGTGTGGGTCGGCGGGATAGGCAGACATATATATATGGTAAACTAACCTCTGAGCCATCTGGTGCACCACCTTTTAGCCATGTGGGGCCCACCTCTGAGCTGGTGTGTCATGCTGGATACTGGGGGGGGGGGTTGTTTGGTTCATTGTTCCCTCACTTGACCCATGGTGCATTTCCACTTTCTTAAAGGAAAAAAGTAGTGCCCTTTGCATTAGTCCAAACTTTTGGAATAGTTGCGTAAGCACTTGATCCTACATTTTTATAGTAGAATAAATGGTTTAGAAAACATGATGAAAATAATATTTGCATAAATTGAGAGGAGAGAAATAAAAAATAAGAATAATAAATAGTTTTAGAATCGTTCCTAGGTAAGACGTGTGGTCACTACCCTAAAGAAGTTACACCATCCTCTGACAGAGCTCTCAATTGATGATCACTCCTCCAAGGTACACCACTCTGCTAAATACTTTAACTGCAATATGCGCAGACACCGAAGAAGTATAGAGTACCCAAATTCCCATTTGATGAAGCAAATGTAAAAATAATTGAATCACGAAGGAATTCATTATAAGAGCGAGAGCAGAGAGAAAATTTCTAGATTATCAGAAAAAATTAGTCAGAAAATATCCTAAATAGGAGCTCATAAAACGATACAAAAATAGACCACATAATTATTACAACGGTTATAATAGGTAGGTTTTAATCTTATAGAGAAATGTTGGAGTTTCAACATATATGAGTAATGGCGAGAGAAATGCGTAAAAAATGGTTAAAATTTACGCACAACGGGTGTGAGAAAAGATAAGTCGATGTATGCTACGCCAAGTTCTTATCGATGCAACTCAAGCCTATATGGTCCTTATCAACGCAAGTCGATGCAAAGTGGTTGCATTGAGTTCTTATCGACGCAAGTCTAGTCAAAGCAAGTCGGGTGTGTCAAGTTCTTTTTGACGCAAGTCGAGTGTGCCAAGTTCTTTTTGATGGAAGTTGGGAGCGTCGAGTTCTTTTCAATTGAAGCTGATGTAACTTAAAAATATAGGATTTACAAAAGTGTCAAAACTATTTTACATAAAAATTTCAATTTAATTATTCCCCAAATCTCTAATTTGGGATCCGGATCTAGTGCGTGCACACGTATGGTTCATAGCTCCTCATGTTTATTTAAACAAATATGAAAGATTGGATCCCTTTATATACTCACTATCATAAATGTGGATAAGCATTGAGAGACTATTGGTTTCATCATTTCTTTCATGAAAGATCCCTCCAAATATTTGGATTCCCTCCTTTTTGTTTTGATGCTTTTCATCAAAAATGAGGAGCCCAACACCAAACACCAAACTTGACAACATTAAAATATTATAAATTAAATGTTCTAATTAAAAAATTTCTAACACTACATGCCACATTCGTTTGTTTGGATGGTTGTTGATCGAAAAGTAGTTGACAAAAATGTGATTTTAAGAAAAGCTGTTTGTAAAAAAATGGAGTTTGCAATAAAAAAGTGTAAAATGGAGTTTGTAGAGCTATTAAAATAAGTGGCTTCAAAAAACTATTTGTAAAAATAAAGTTTATATAATGTTTTTTGAAAGTCAAGTCTATGGGTTGATAATCACATAAAGGGGGGGGGGGGCGTGAATAGGTGACCTTTTAATATTCCTTTGCAATTCTTTGTCCCTTATTAAATAGCAAAAATACTATCACAGTTTATAGCACACACAACACAAGTAAAGAACAGTTCACAACATACAACACACACAAAAAATTTATAGTGGTTCGCCTATCTAGGGTACATCCACTTTCCCCCTTCTTCCTCACTAGTAATGTGCTAGATAAGGTTATAGCTCCTCCTTTTCAACTCAGATCCAAAGATCCTAAAGGCTCAGTTTTTGTCAAGAAACTTACACTCAGACAAACTGGTCCTACCTTAGAGATTCCCTCAATCCCTACCTCAGGCTCTCTCAAGAACCCTACCTCAGCCTTTATAGAATAGGCCATAACTCAGGGATTTACCCAAACCACCTACCTCAGGTCCCTCCAGAACCCTACCTCAGCCTTTAAAATTTAGGCTTACAATCTCAGAGAAAAGATTCTCCTACCCACTCAAATCTCTAAGCAATCTTACAATATAAAGTGTTAAAATAAACACAGAAAACAAAAAACCTGTAATCTGATATGTCTGTTTATACAGATTCTTCAAATCAGCTGTAAAAGGATTTCATCTTGATAGATCTGCAAACTGAAAAGTTCCTTCTCCGAATCAGTAATCTTCTTGATGTTGATCGGTGTGAATACATTGAAGGTGTTTTTATTCAGATACAACTATATCTTCAGATCAACCTAGTTAAAGGGATCTGAAGACTTTCTTGAAGACTTTCGTCTTCTTCCTCTTTCTCAGAAATGTCGCCTGGTTAGGACTTGGAAGAAATTAGAATGAGAAATTCTGACTAATTGATTTGATCTATCGATTGTTCTTTTTGATTTGATTCTCACATGTCATTCTTTTCTGTGAAGGCAACACTTTCTATTTATAGACTTTGCAGATGGCTGGATTCTGTTTGATGATGTCAACAACATACATCAAATTCTTCCTTGATCTGTTTTTGTTGAAGTATGAGTTTTCTACAACTGACTTGACAGTTTCGATATGTCTTGACATGTTTGGTGTCGACTCAGCATATTCTGAAATATAAGCGTCGAGTTGATCCAAATGTCTCGATGCATGTGATGAGATATCTTAGCAATCTCGACACATTCTAACTTGGAATAGTTTTCATCAGAAGATGAAAGTGTCGAAACAGTCGACTTGTCTCGACACACCCATTATCTGTGTCAACATCTCTTAATACTACCTTATGTCGAGACCGTTAGATTTTCTTGACACAACTGTATGCTGTGTCGACATCTTCTGATTCTACCCTGTGTCGAGACATTGAGATTGTCTTGACGCAATTGTCTTCTATGTCAACATCTCTTGATTCTACCTTGTGTCGAGACAGTTAGATTTTCTCAACACAACTGCCAACTATATCGACATCTTCTGATTCTGCCTTGTGTCGAGACAGTGAGATTATCTCGACACAACTGTCTGCTATGTCGCAACTACACTTAACATGCATTGTGTCAAGATAGTTGATTTGTCTCAACACAATTTTACTCAAAATAATTCTCCTCTTTAATTTGTCAAGTAAGCTGACTTAGTCTTTAAGGTGTTGAGACAACTAACTTGTCTCGACACAGCTTCTGTAGAGGTGTCGAGACAATTGAACTGTGTCGACACATTTGTGCTTAGATAAATTTCTTCACTTTAAATCCTGCGCATGCAAACTTAACATACATTAAATACAACTTTGTGTATATAATTGAATTGACAAGGGGTTTCTCCAAATTAGGTACAAAATTCCCAATGTACCCAATAATCTCCCCTTTTATTTGGACACCACAATACCAAAATATGATGTAAAAGATTTAGCATGTCAACAGATTATATTAAGACAACAGCAAAAATATAAGGCCAGTGAACATTTTCATTTTATTTAACAAAATTTAACCAGTCCAAAGATTACAATATTTCATAACTGGTGTACATAATTCCTAGAAAATACAAAATAATCTAAGATTGATCCATCTTCTTAATGACAATGCCTTTTCCTGATTGAATTTTGGCTTGAACTTCTGGCATACTGTCATCAGCTACCTTCTTGCCTTTTTTGTCCTTGATATTGGAAAGCTATTCCGCCTTAAGTCTTTATCTTTCAAAGTAATGGAAGGTCTTGGGGAAATATTTGGTTGGTTTAACAGCATTAGCTGGAATCACCCCATACTTTTGATCTTTTCTGAACTTATAGATAACATCTTGCTGCTTGAGATTCTTACTCCATTCCTGCTTAGAGTACCACTTTCCCCTGTCATGTCTATTATTGTTAATAGCTTGCCAAGCAGAGAGAATAATATTTCTAGAGGTTGGACTCCAGTGCTCAAAATCAGGCCTCGGCTCTACTTGTTCTCTAAATCTTTTCTTAGACATTTGAACTTATTTTTATTTCAGTAGGGCAGCATTGGTAATCTCCACATCCTCACAAACAACATTCTGAGCATTAGGTGGAGTACTATACATGGTTTGGACTGCACTTTTAATATCCTCAAAATTTGGTGGAGAATATATTATCTGTTCTGTAGCTGGAGGAATTCCTTCCAACTGAGCTGGTTGGCAGCCAGACTCAGCAGTCTGATCATCATCACAAAGTGTGGGGTAGCCAAGAGTAGATCTGATGCTATTTGAAGTCCACTTAGCATGATCAGAGCAGGCTTTTATCATAACCCTCTCCCCCTTTATGACTTCTCTTTCAATGTAAGCTCTTAAATCATCCTTTTGAAATCTTACTTGATCAACCACATGATGAGTCCCAGTTGTGTAATAAGTTTTAAATTTCTTAATCTTATTAGTGATACCTTTTTCTAAATCCTTTATTGCTGTACTTAAAGAAGCTGATTTAAATGAGAGGTTAGCTTTAGTAGCAGCTAATGTAGAGGTAATTTTGTTTTCCAAAGCTGTTGTTTGTTTAGCAAGCTTTGACAGTGATATGTCATGAATTTCTATGAGATTGTCATTCAATCTCTTCTGATTTTCCAGAACAAAGCCTTGTTGAACAGCAGTTTCTTCTAAAGTCTTCTTTGACTCTACTTGCTCTTTTGTAAGGTAAACCACAACATTTGCACCTTTTTCAAAAAAGTTCGTCATGTCTTATTTCAGTAAATTGACTTAAAATCTTATGGATTTTATATCTTGGGCCAGTTGGAATTGTAAATCCGTTTTATTTTCATCCACATATTTTTATAGATCTGTTTGGTGTTTATCTAACATTATCTATAGCTGAACTAAGAGTGAACTGAAATCCACAGTAGGAGAATGAGATAATTTTCTTGACTGTATTTCCTTCTTATAGAGCTGACTTCTCCTTTTTAGTTCAGTTATCTTTCTTTGCTGTAGCTGGGATTCTTATTCCTCATCTGATTCCGATGAACAGACAATGGCAACATGTTGCTGCTGCTCTGCACTTCCAGTCCTAAGAGACTTGGCTGCTTGCTCCCCCTCAATTCTTGCATCATTTTGATCTAGATTTTGATCTTCTAAAGTAGTCTCATGTTGTTGATTTTCAACAGTAGGAACATGGTCCTCAAGAGGAGCACTTATCTCCACCTGGATTGTAGCTTCCACTCCCAATGGGATTTCTTCCACAGACTCCTTAGAGACTACTTCCTCAGTGTTAGGCATATACTCATCTTGTTCCTCATTCACATTATTTATCACATCTATATTCAGTTCATGGAGAACATCCTTTACTATGTCATTGATAGTTTCACTATCTAAGATAATAGGTTCATTCAAATTTGTCTTAACAATTTGTTCTATTGAGGGTTCAATCTCCCCTGCAACCTATGCCTTGTTTCAGGTGAGGTCCTTTGAGGAATGTTTGTATCTGGAACATCACTTTGATCTGAACTGGAAATTCCTGGATTTTCAGAATCACTGGAGGATTTGCCTTCCTCCACCACTGCCTTTTTCTTCTTCTCTTTCTTTTTTTCAACTACAAAAGATTCTCTGGATAGAACTCTATCCCATCTAAACAAAATCCTCATATCCATTTTTCTCATATGATTTATCTTTGTGCCCAGTTTTTGATTTAGGTTTGTAGGAATGGCTTTAACTAAATACAGACTTAGTATCCTACCCATATTGGGCTTCTTGATACTCTCAGAAATCTTATCAAACACCAAACTACTCCAATCAGTCTTGAGTTTGATGATTATTCTTGTCATTAGCTCGAACATGCGAGCAGAAATTATGTAATGTGCGCCTGTCTTACACAACAACACCTTTCCAACTATTTCTGACAAAAATTTACCTTGGGTATTTATACCCTTCCGATTCAGGGAACTTCCTATCTTCTTGACTGAATCTAATCCACACCAAATTAGTCCTGCAGCAGTCTTGGTCGAATCTACTGCATCCTCTTGATTGATTCGAGGTATATGAAATACCTTAGCCAACCTTTTTCTTATGATTTTAACTTTTGTCCCATTCATAGTAGATTTAATCTTTGTTGAACTAGAATCTAATGTTGTATTGGTGAAGAATTCCAGTACCTCCCGTTCAGATGCTTGTAGATTCTAACAGTAGATATTCAAGGCCTGCCTCTTAAATTAGGATAATGACATTCCTAATCTCTTCTTCTGTGGAGACGAATCCATTTTGCACAAGTTCGTATGCTTCGTTGATGTTTTCATCGTTCTTTGGAGCCATTGTTGTCGTCTTTCTTGATTTCGTCGATCGGAAAAGAGTCTCAAATGTCAACTAATGGGAATTTGAGGTCTCGACACTTAGCAAGAAATTAAGAAGTTATAGTCGATTCCTACACTTAATTCTCTTTATATAGGCAAATCTTCCTAGAAGGCGAAAGGGCGCACTGCATAAAAGCTTATTCTAAATTTTGGAAAATACATAGAGTCGACACAAGGGAATTATCGACTGTTAAGATGTGCTGACTTGTGTCGACACAACTACATGTGTCTGCACATGCAGTATCGACACTTTTTCTTGAGTTTCGACACAAGACTATATATCGTGTCGACAAACATAAATTGTGTCTTGACACAATTTTACTTTGTCAAAATTATGTTTTCAGAATTATTACTTCCTGATATTTGAGATGTCTATATCTAATAGAGTAATCTGTATTGTTGACTATTATTTTATTATTATTATTATTATTATTTTTAATTATTCTTATTTTAGTTACTCAAGATTTAACATCCCAAGTTCAAATTTAAAGAAATTGAATTTCTCTTCTTCTAGTGGTTTGGTAAAGATGTCAGCAATTTGTTTATTTGTAGGAACAAATTCTAAGCTAATATCTTTATTTTCTACATGCTCCCTAATGAAGTGATATATAATTTCTATATGCTTTGTTCTACTGTGAGACACATGATTGTTTGCAATAGAAATAACACTTGTAGAATCAAAGAATAAAGGAGTTTCTCTTAGCTGTAACTTATAGTACTGTAGCTGATGCTGAATCCAATGTAGTTGAGCACATCAACTTCCAGTTGAAATGTATTCAGATTCAGCTGTTGATATTGTGACACTTGTTTGCTTTTTGCTACTCCATTAAACTAGCCTCCTTCCAAGAAATTGAAATGACACTGATGTGCTTTACCTGTCTTCTTTGCATCATGCATAATCTGCATCTGAAAAGCCAATTAGTTCAAAATCACTATTCCTTGGATACCAAAGGGCAAGATTAGGTGTGCAATTTAGATATCTAAATTTCCTTTTGACTGCTGTATAATGAGATTCTTTAGGGCATGTTTGATACTTAACACAGATGCAAGTGGCATACATTATATCTGGTCTACTGGCTGTAAGATAAAGTAGTGATCCAACTATGCCCCTATATAAGGTTATATCAATTGTCTTGCCAGCAACATCCTTATTTAAAGATATAATGGATCCCATAAGAGTTTTCATTGAAGTGGTAGTTTTCATGCCATACTTCTTGATTAACTCCTTGGTGAACTTAGACTGACTGATGAAAAGTCCATCTATAGTTTGTTTAACTTGGAGACCCAAGAAAAACTTGAGTTCATCAATGCTACTCATCTCAAACTTACTTTGTATTAATTTGGCAAACTTAGTGCAAAGTGACTCATAAGTAGAACCAAATATAATGTCATCTACATATATTTGTACCAAGATGGTCTTGCCTTTGACTTCCCTTAGGAATAGTGTATTGTCTATTTTCCCTCTTGAGAATTTATTCTCCAGAAGGAACTCAGACAGAGTCTTATACCAATCCCTTGAGGCTTGTTTTAAACCATAGAGAGCACTTGAAAGCAAGTAAACATAAGTTGGTTTAGTTGAATCAACAAAACCTGATGGTTGCTCTACATAGACTCTTTCTTTGAGGTTTCCATTTAGGAAGGCTGACTTAACATCCATTTGGTAAACTTTGAAACCCTTATGGCTGCATATGCAAGGAAGAGTCTTCTAGCTTCCAACCTAGCCACTGGTGTAAAGGTTTGATCAATGTCTATTCCCTTTTCTTGTTTATATCCTTTTGCAACCAGCCTAGCTTTGTTTCTTATTATTACACCATTCTCATCTAGTTTGTTTCTATATATCCATTTGTTTGCTATGATGTTGCAATCATCATGTTTGGGAACTAGCTTCCAGACCTTGCATCTGTTAAACCAGTTCAATTCTTCCAGCATTGCTCCTATCCAAAATGGATCCACATTAGCTTCTTCAAACTTCTTTGGTTCTGTTTGTGACACAAAACTTTAATACATCACAGTATTGTGATGTCTGCTTCTTGTGGTCACTCCCTGAGTAGCATCTCCTATGATCAATTCCCTTGGATGATCCCTTAGATGCCTGATAGCTACAGGAAGTGTGACTTCTTCTCCTGGACCTTCTTGATCAAGTTGCTGAGTTGATTCTCTTGGCTCTTACTGTGCAAGCACTTCCTCAACAATGTTGATTTCATCTTGCATATTCTGCTTTGCTGTAATTGTATCTTCTATAGTCAACTCCTTTAGCTTTATGTCCACACCTGCTGTGCTTGATGTACTTGACTTATCATTATAAAACACAGAACTTTCATAAAATAAAACATGTATAGACTCCTCTACTACTTGATCCTTCAAGTTGTAGACCCTATAGGACTTGCTGTGGTTATTATAACCAATAAATATCCCATCATATGAATTCTCAGCAAACTTGGTTATGTATGTTTTCCCATTATTTAGGACATAACATCTACATCATAAAATTCTGAAATAGGCTATGTTTGGTTTTCTGCCCTTCATAAGTTCATAAGGAGTTTTATTTAGTCTTTTGTTGATTGAATCCCTATATAGATAGAACATGATATGAAATGTTAATTGCCTCAGCCAAGAAATATTCTAGAAGTGAAGAATCACTCAGCATGGTTCTTCCAGCTTCAATGAGAGTCCTGTTCTTTCTCTCAGCAATTCCATTTTGCTGGGGTGTTCTTGGTGAAGAAAATTCTTGCTGAATCCCTAGTTCTTCACAAAACTTTGTCATATAATTAGATTGAAATTTAGTTTTATGGTCACTTCTAATTCTGACCACTGTACTGTTTAATTCATTCTAAATTTGTTTGACAAAAGTCTTGAAGACATCAGGAGTTTCAGACTTTTTCTTTAAGAAAAAAACCCAAGTGTATCTGGAATAATCATCAATAATTACAAAGGTGTAAACTCTCCTTCTTAAAATATGAACTAGCATAGGACCAAACAAGTCTATATGCTGGAGGTATAAATACCTCACTGAGTCTTTAGATTCATAACTCTTGAATGAAGCTTTAGTCTGCTTGCCTTTTTGGCATACTGAGCAGATGCTCTCCTTAGAGCATTTAAGGTTAGGACCATTCCTAACAAGCTCTTTTCTGTAGAGTTTACCTATGACCTTATAGTTCAAATGAGATAGCCTCTTGTTCCATTTGACACACTGTGAGGTTTTCTCACATGCAACTAGACATAAGGGAGAGTCTGACTTTATACATAGAAGATTCAAACAGTACACATTCCCACATTTAGTGCCTATCAAGATGACCTCATGGTCACTTGACATTTTTATTAGGCACTCATCATTTTGGAAAGATATGTCATAGCCCAGATCATAAAGTTGGCTTATGATTATAAGGTTGTGTTGCGACCCTTCCACATAAGATACTTTGGTGAGTGTGACTAAGCCATTTCTGATCTTACCGTAACCTTTGGTTATGGATTTGTCAGCCCCTCCAAAGATCACCTTTGGTCCATCCTTCAGAGAAATGTATTCCCTCAGATTTCCTCTTATTCCAGTCATATGTCTGGAACATCCACTATCCAAGTACCAGATTGGTCTATCTCTGGAACTTGGACATTCCTGCAAAATAAGAATTAACTTTTCCTTAGGAACCCAAATTATTTTGCGTCTTAGGTTTTTGTTAGATGTGGCTCTATTAAAGCCACTAATAAACTTCTTGACTGGATATCTTTTCTGAATATGAGACACTGAGTAATTAAACCAGTAATCTAAGGCAAAGTGTCCTATCCTTCCACCGTAATGCCCCGAAACTCAAAAGAGGAATGAGTAGTGTTTAAAGCCAAGTTTGGGGCCTGGTAAGGGTCACGCGGACTGTGACACGGGCGTGTCTAGGGCCGTGTTGTGCTCGGGTTCGATGATTTATTCCCGTGGTTGACGAAATGCAGTTGACGATCCTTGGATGTCGGGAACACGGCCTGAGACACATGCGTATCTAGGGCCGTGTCCTGCTTGGGTTGGTAGCCAGGCTGTATCGGGTGAGGAACATGGCCTAGATCACAAGTGTATTTTGGTTGACACAGGCATGTCAAAATTTACACAGGCGTGTCGAGAACCCGTGTCCTTTTCGGTATGTTTTGGTCCTGTGTCGATTGAGGAACACGCCACGAAACACGGACATGTATAGATTGACACGGGCGTGTCAAAGGTTGACACATACATATCTAAGACCGTGTCTTGGTCGGGATGCGACGGTTTCTATGTCGATTGAGGCACACAGTCTATGACACAGGCATGTTACAAGCCGTATTCGGCCTAGAAATGTTATTTTCAGGGCGAATCGTGGCTGTTCATTTCCTTCAAATAGGATCCAACGGCTCAGCCTTTCCCCTACTAGTATAAAGCCGGGAATAGGGATTAAAAACCTCATTTCCCTTTGAGCTTTCTCTTTCTAAGGTGTTAGAGAGAGGGGAGAGCAAAGAAGAAGGAGAAGGAGAAATCCGTCCGCAAGAGGAGATTCGGAGCCCTGATTCTCGATTCGAGTCCAGATCTGTGAAGGCGAGGCCATTGCGGTGCTTTCCATCCGTCTAATTCTTCATGGCACCAAAGCGAACTACAAGGGTAATGATTCTCTTCTTGGACATATGCGAGGTCTAAGTTGTTAGCCTAAATCACCTAGAGGGGGGTGAATAGGTGAAATGCGTGTCAAAAGCGGAATTAAAATTTAACGCAGCGCACATCAAGCAATCACAGAAGACAAGAGATTTATAGTGGTTCCCCAACCTTGGGTACGTCCACTTTCCTCACCGATCTAGCAAATCACTAGACTCGGCTACTTTACTATCTCGGATTGAAAACAATCCTACACCTCGGAACCACGTTCCTACAAATCTCGATCCAACTGGATCTACAAAACTCGGAAGAAAGATCTTCCTACAAATCTCGGAGAAAAACTCCTACAATGAAATTTAGGTTTGAGAATAAAAATCAACACAACAAATTTCAGATCTGGATCTTTGACAGTCTTCTTCTTTAGGAGCTTTGACTTGATCAGAAAAGGTTGAAGATGACTTGAGAGAAAGATCCACAAATCTGAAAACTAGAACCACCTCGATCGAGAAGATAGATCTGAAATCCTTGAGGCTCGGCGAGATCGAGTGATTCACTCTTGTCTGGATCGCTGGAGAAATAGTTCCTTGAAGACGGAGATCGACGATCCAGAATTTCTTCCGTGAACAACGATGGCGGCGGCGGCGGCGTGAGAATTAGGGTTCACGGAATTTCCTTTTTCTTCAAAAGAATAACTCTGTAATCTTGTTAATTAGTCAATTCCGAAATGACCTATTTATAGGTGGACTCCAACAGTCATAATCTTAATTAAGGATGACACGTGGACCAATCAGAAATGACGGATTCAAAAATACTTAGCGAATTCGAACTTAGAAGAATTCTGGAATAGGGAACAGCTATACTCGAGTAAGAGAAGATATACTCGAGTATGGGAGTTTAGATACTCGAGTGACAAAGAGACATATACTCGAGTATGAGAATAGAAATTTACTTGATAGAGAAATGAACTACTCGAGTATTAGAAGAGATATACTCGAGTATCAGAAAAGATATACTCGAGTATCAGCAAAGATATACTCGAGTATCAGCATATGAATCCAGGAAACATTCACCTACTCGAGTATTAAAATCAACTACTCGAGTATAGAATAATTTACTCGAGTATCAAAATCAATTACTCGAGTATCAATACTTGAACTTGCAGAAAAGAGAAGAAAAGGATCTACTCGAGTATGATATATGATTTACTCGAGTGATTAATTTACTTACTCGAGTATGAAAACACCTTACCCGAGTGACTGACTAACTACTCGAGTATAGAAGTATAAACACGAGTATTCAGAGCCTACTCGAGTAAGTCTAACTGATTACTCGAGTAAGTCTAATTAACTACTCGAGTATGGAAATATATACACGAGTATTAAGTCTGATACTCGAGTATAACAAAGGGGTTACTCGAGTATTTTGGACTTAGAAATATTTCTGAGGAAATTAGTTCCAATGCTTCTGTCCATCAATCCAAGTGCATATAGGAAGTGTATCCCAATTGAGAGGCTATACATGGGCCAACACTTTGGATCACACAATGAGGGATTACATTGTATGGTCCTGTGTTTGGTGACCCATTATAGACTGACATTGGTCTACACTTGGCAATTAGAACCTGCACACATACAACCTAAACACAGCATCAAATACACCTTAATTCATCTTAGTTCAAGGTCTGACCTCCTACAAATCTGAGGTATTGTGGAGACAAATCCCAACAATCTCCCCCTATTTGTAGATGTCAGCATCCTCTATACTAAGGTGAATTATACAGAGTAAAAAGAACAATGCACATATACTTGAAAAACAAAACATAAGTTAAAGCAGGTTAGTTAATGAAATAGCCATAACCAGAATTAAATATATATATATAAAAATGTTTTAAGCACAGAAACAAAAGTCCAATTCCACATTCTTAGTTCAGCTCAAGATGGGGCATCCTTGTGCATCCTTTCTCTTTTCAAGTCTTGCCTTTCTAGGTAGCTGAAAGGTTTTGGAAAGTAAGTCCTGGGCCTGGGAGGAGCAGCTGGGTTGTTATGCCCCCAATTTCTGTCATGCAGCCTGATCTTTATCTGAGATACTTCGTAGGATTTCCACTCTAAATAACTGTAGTAATTATCTCTGTTCTCCCCAAGATCAGTCACTAACCTCAGAGTATCAAGAATTAGGGACTTAGAGGTAGGACTCCACACTTCAGCATGAACAACAAGTGGTCTACCTTCAGAAGCTGGCTCTTTCCTTGGTGCAGAACGGCTGGCAGAAGCGCCGTCACCATATTTTCTTTTCTTCTTGGAAGGGCCTTGAGAACTGGAAGGGAAATCATCTTGCCATGCTTCAGTATAGGATATGGGAGGCTCAGTCACATCACCCTCAGCTCTAGGTGAGAAAACTGGCACACCTCCTTGAAGGGTTGCTTGAGCTGAGACATCTGCTGGAGGCTGTTCTGCAAGAGGATTTAGATGCTGAGGAATAATGGTAGGGTCCAGTTGAAACTCAGGAAAGTTTTGATTATGCAGCCAGACAGCAGTGTCATAGGTATAGAATTTGACTGACTGGAGCTGGGAAAGAATGGATTCTTTCAATCCTTTTACTAGATCACTTATAGCCTCTTGAGATTGGGTAGACTGTTGTTTGACCTGGGCTTCAGCTTGTACAGAAAGTTTTTCAACTTGTTCTTTTACAATCTTCTCCCCCTTGCTGATATCTATGGATAGCTTGGCAATAGCTTCATCCCTGAAGGTGCTCACTTCATCACATACTTTCACAACATTGGTTTCAGCTCTCTCATCTAGCTTGAGCTGATTGTGAGCTACTGTCTCTGCTTGGTTTCTTAGCTCACCTATGCTCGTGATGGTGTGATCTATGGCCTTGCCTCCAATCTGGAACAATCTTTTCAGTTCATCAGTATTTGCCTGGATTTCAGCAAAGCCTCTACTCATCTCCTTTTCAAGAGCAGAGACCTTGGAGTTGACTGACTGCAGAGAGGCATCAAAGTAATCTCTATGTTCTTTGAGCATGAGCTCAATCTTGCTGACTAGATCTGAAGAGGAGGAGGAAGAGGGAGCTGAGGTTAATCCAGGGACTGGTAGAGCAGTAGCAGTCCAAGGGGGGATCTCTTCCACAACCACTGAGCTTACAGCTCTCTTGGTTTGGATTAACTCAATGGAGTCACAGGGATCAGTGAAGGAGGGGAGAGAGAAATCAAGTGTCCTCAGAGGAGGGTCAACAGGGTCTGGGGAATCCTCCTCGTCATCGGACAGAATGATATCATCATGAAGATCTGTGGCACCCAAAGGGGAGAGAGCTGGAGACTGAGCAGGAGACTTGGCAGGAGACTTGGCAGCTGAATCATTTTGAAAAGGAGGAGCATCTGAGCTTAGCTCATCAATGAATCTGTCTATATCTTCAGCTGTAGACAGTAGGTGAGCTGTATCTGGAATCTCAGATTCAGGAATTTCTGATTGAAGATGAGCTGGAGTAGGGGAAATTGGAGGAGTAGCAACTCTGACTTCTTCTTGTGCTGGAATCACTGATTCAGAAGTAACTTGAAGCTGAGAAAGAGAAGAGGCAGGCTCCCCCTCAACTAAAGCACCAGAGGTAGCAATAGTTTGATGTAGAGGAGGAGATGGGATCCTGACTTCAGGTAAACTGCTGTCTTGGTGTTGTGCCGAGATGGCATCAGCCTTGGAGGCTTGGGCAGGGTTCATGATCTTGAGGTCATACCTCTGAATGGAAGATATTGAAACTTTCTTCATGTGGTGAAGAGGAGTCCCTTTAGAGAAGTCAAACACTGTAGGATTGATCTCATGGAGGAGGAGGGAGATAATCCTGGCAAAACTGGGATGTTTGATGCTTTCTCTGATCTTATCCAGTATCATCATTCCAAACTGGAACTTCTTCCTGCAGACAATAGCTTGCATAACGTCAAATAGATTTTGGGATACATCTCTAATGGAGTAAGTCTTGCACCAGAGGATTTTGGCAATGATGTCAACGAGAAACTTTCCTTCTGAATTGAACAAAGAACGATTCAGGGTTTCACCTCCACCTTCTGGATCTCGACCACAGAATAAGGAGGTGCGGTCGGCATCTGCCTTGTCTAAGTCATCTTCTTCGTCGACCACTGGCATCCGAAGCAGAGTGGCGACAGAGGTTTTATCTAACCGAATTTCAACTCCCCTGACCTTTGATTTCAGAACTGTACCATTGTGTCTAACCTTCAAATTTTTGTAGAACTCTTCAACATCAGGAAGCAAGAGGCGGCAGGGTTCTTGAAGAACGAAGGTCAATCCGGCCGTGTCCAGGAGAATCAGTAGGTTCTTGAAATCATCCGAGATATCTTCAATGCCATCTGTCACTAATTCAGAGCCGATTCCAAACTTGGAGGAGGGAGGAGCCATCAGCGATTCGAAAATCTTGCGGTGAAGGAAGACGAAGAGCAGTAGTCGGGAATACGAGAAGTCGGCGGCTACTCGAGTGAATGAGAAGTGGAAAGGACTTTTTTTGTTTTGAATATATATATAAATAATCCTAATTAGGTTTAAAGAGAATTAAGTATAATGGCATACCTGAACAAGGCGGCAATTTGCTGGGTGCGAGTAGAGATTTTGAAAATCCAAAATACTTCCGAATACTCGAGTAGTAGATGACAGCATACATGTGTATTAGGTTTAGTATACTCGAGTAGGCACATCATACACGAGTAATCAATCATACATACTCGAGTATGTAATCAGCATACACGAGTATTAAGTTCTTAACGAATTTTCATACTCGAGTATAAGAAGTTCATACACGAGTATCTTTTGGATTACTCGAGTATATGAACCTTTTTACTCGAGTATTAGCCGTTTACTCGTGTAAGTGTAGCGATGCTCGAGTCTCTAATACTTGAAGGAATTGCCCTGGTAGATGTCTATTTCCACTGAAAAACTATACCACTGAGCAGCCAACATTACTGATATCTTCTTAATTTGAGAGTCCATCACTGGTCTTCTTTGTTGAGCAGTCCAAGCTCAGTTTTGAAGAACGAGAACTTGGACTCGTCCAGCGGCTTTGTAAAAATATCTGCAACTTGCCTGTCTGTGGAGACATACTATAGATCTATATCTCCATTTTCCACATGCTCCCGGATGAAATGATAGCGAAGCTCTATATGCTTGGTCCGGCTGTGGGAGACTGGATTGTTGGCTATTGCTATAGCGCTGGAAGAGTCACAGAACAGGGGAATGTTCTGGAACTTTATGTTGTAGTCTTCAAACTGATTCTTGATCCATAAGAGCTGTGCACAACAGCTGCCTGCAGAGATGTACTCTGATTCAGCCGTTGAGATGGCTACACAGTTTTGTTTCTTACTGCTCCAGGAAATGAGTCTCCTTCCGAGAAATTGGCAAGTCCCGGAGGTACTTTTCCTGTCATCTTTGCTACCTGCAAAATCTGCATCTGAAAATCCAATTAGTTCACTATCATTACTTCTTGGGTACCATAAGCCAAGATTTGGTGTACCTTTGAGGTATCTCAAGATTCGCTTTGCAGCGATGTAGTGAGATTCCTTAGAGTTCACCTGAAATCTAGCACATACACATGTTGAGAACATTATATCTGGTCTACTTGCAGTGAGGTAGAGCAAGGACCCAATTATACTTCTGTACTTGGTTTCATCAAAAGGTTTCCCTTTCTCATCCTTGTCCAGAGACATAGCTGAGGCCATTGGAGTCCTCATAGAGGTTGCATTCTCCATTCCGAATTTCTTAAGTAGCTCTTTGGTGAACTTGGTCTGTGAGATGAAAATCCCATCTTCAGATTGTTTCACCTGAAGCCCTAAGAAATACTTTAGCTCTCCCATACTGCTCATTTCAAACTTCCCTTGCATAAGTTTAGAAAACTTCTTGCAGAGGTTGTTATCCGTAGAGCCGAAAATAATATCGTCGACATAGATCTGCACTAGCAAAATCTTGCCTTTTATTTCCCTAAGAAATAATGTTTTGTCTATCTTTCCTCTTGTGAACTTGTTCTCAAGAAGAAAGGTAGACAGCGTCTCATACCAAGCTCGAGGAGCTTGTTTAAGACCATATAGTGCTTTTTGCAATAAGTACACATAATTAGGATTGGTTGAATCAACAAAACCTGGAGGTTGCTCTACGTACACCTCTTCCTTTATGTCACCATTTAGGAAGGCGGAATTAACGTCCATTTGATAGACGGTAAAGCCCTTGAGTGCAGCGTAGGCAAGAAATAACCTGATCGCTTCCAGTCTCGCTACTGGAGCAAAAGTCTGGTCGAAGTCGATTCCTTCTTCTTGACGATATCCCTTGGCGACAAGTCTGGCTTTATTCTTTATAATAGTTCCATCTTCATCCATCTTGTTCCGGTAGACCCACTTTGTCCCGATGACGTTCTTACCTTTGGGTCTAGGAACAAGTGTCCAAACCTTGCATCGTTTGAACTGATTCAATTCTTCTTCCATGGCTAGAATCCAGGATGCGTCGGAGTTGGCTTCCTCAAATTTCTTTGGTTCAACCTATGAGAGAAAGCTTAAGTGTAAATTCTCGTTAGTTGTACCTCGACGAGTTCTGACGCCATCCCGAGGATCTCCTATTATTTGGTCAATAGGATGATCCTGCAAGTATCTGAACTCTAGAGTCCTTGCATCTGGGATCTCTTCCGCCACTGGAGTTGCATCTTCAGCTGGGATGTCTTCTTCATCTTGATCATCCACCTCTCCAATGGTGGTTGGAGAGGGGACCTTGATGAATGTCTCATTTTTATCTTCACTAGGTTCATCCAAGCTAAGTTCTTTCAACTTTATACCTGCATCTACAATAGGCACACTAGACGAGTTGCTTTGCAACAGACTCGTCTCATCAAATACAAGATGTATCGACTCTTCCACCACCAGAGTTTTTCTATTGAATACTCTATAAGCCTTACTATGGCTACTATATCCTACGAAAATACCTTCAAAGCTTTTCTCGCTAAACTTGGTAGAGTGATACTTGCCATTGTTAAGTACGAAGCACTTACAGCCAAAGATTCTAAAGTATGAAATGGTTGGTTGCCTGCCTTTTAGAAGTTCGTAAGGAGTCTTATCATGGTTCTTGTTGATGAGTGCTCGATTTTGCACGTGACAAGCGGTGTTGACTGCTTCAGCCCAGAAATACTCCGGAAGTGAGGCATCACTCAACATAGTCCGACAAGCCTCTATGAGTGTTCTGTTCCTTCTCTCAGCTACTCCATTTTGCTGTGGAGTGCGAGGAGAGGAAAACTCATGAAAGATACCTTGACTTTCACAAAATTCTGTCATGGCTCCAGACTTGAATTCCGTTCCATTGTCACTTCTGATTTTGACTACGGAACAGTTGTATTCATTCTGGATCTGCCTCACAAAATTAGTGAAAATACCGAAGGTATCTGACTTGTGTTTCAGAAAGAACACCCACGCAAAGCGCGAGTAATCATCCACAATAACCAACGTATATTCCTTACCTCCCAAACTTCTAACCTGCAGTGGACCAAACAAGTCCATATGGAGAAGCTGCAAACTTCTATTGGAGTCCTTGCCTATTATGCTTTTAAACGAACTTCTTGTTTGCTTGCCTTTGATACAAGCGTGACAAGGACTGTCCGTAACGCACTTGACATTAGGTGCATCACGCACTAAGTTTTGAGAGAATAATTTATTAATAGTTTTGAAATTAATATGTGCTAGTCTCTTGTGCCATTGGTCAGCAAGAGATGCACTACTTTTTGCCAAAAGACACACTGGTGTCGAAGAGTCTATACAAATAAAATTCAGAAAGAAAATATTTCTGCTTCGAGTGCCTGATAAAATAGTTTCCATATTGTTAACCGATTTTATCAAACACTGGTCAGCATGAAATTCAACTACGTATCCTTTGTCGCATAGTTGGCTTATGCTAATGAGATTGTGTTCCAATCCTTCAACATAGGCTACATCCGAAAAGGATACACTACCGTTAGAGATCATACCATAGCCTTTAGTTATTCCTCGATCTGAACCTCCAAAGATGACCTTTGGTCCGTTGCAGACTGAGGTGTAATTCTGTAGTAGGCTCCTTGTCCCGGTCATATGCCGAGAACATCCACTGTCCAAGTACCAGATTGGCATTTTGGTGGCCTTTGGACATACCTGCAATTACAATCATTTAGCCTTAGGAACCCAAACAAGTTTGGGTCCTTGGTCTCGAGTTAGAATACTCCCCCTAAGAGTATTAGCCTCATGAGTGGTCACTCTCACGTTGCTAACCTTAGGGGTTGCAGCATTTTCAGGATTGAACCAACAATCACTGGCAAAATGACCAATTCTGCCACAGCACCAACAGTTGAACCTGTTGTATCTTTGCCTTGTGTAGTCCTGCTTGACTTTCTGGAATGAAGGTCTGGCAGGAGCTTTACTCTTGGAGGAGGAGGCTTCATGATGATGGCAGTTACATGAGGTCTTCTCCTTCATAGGCTTTTCTACAATGGGTTTTACTTTTGGTGTCTTTTTGAAATTATGACCATGAGCATAAGGTCCATAGCTTTGAAGCTGAATCTCCTCATAAGGTGCCTTGAAGACACTCTCGCCAAAGTTACGAGGACGAGTCCAACCTTGGTATCTTGACTTAGGCTTCTCAGGGATCGGCCTAGAAAAGTGTCCGTAGGTGGACTCATAATCGAGTTCGTTCGTGGGAAAGATAACTTTCTTGAACACAACAGGTTCCAAGGGAGCTTTCCCTTTTTCTTCAGCTAGAGCCTTCCGGGCAGCCTTATTCTTTCTCTTGGCCTTGTTTCTCCTAGAGGATTTACTAGAAGAGACAATGTGGCCTAAACCAGCACCCTTGGCCTTAACAGAGAATTCAGCAACGATTGGAAGAACTATCTTAGGCTTAGAAAAACTCTCAACAAGCTTCTTTTCAGCCTCGAGTTGTCGTTCCAATTCTTTGATGATTTCCTCTTTAAGGTCGATGTGCTTGAGAGCTTTATTGTATCCCTCCATAGCTGCATTGAGGTTCTCTTGAAGAGAGTTAGTCTTATCGACTTCTTCTCTCAAGCTGCTCTCAGTAGCTCGTAGAGAATTTATCTCTTTGGCTTGAGTTTTCATTAATCTACGACATTTTTCGTAAGCGGTGAGTAACTCCTTGTACTGACCCATGAGCTCAGATTCATCTTCAGAGGAATATGTTGGAACACCCTATTACTAATTTGGGTAAGGATCACTATGCTTGTCTTAGGATCCTAGTTGACCTAGTTGTATAGTTGAGAAGGTCAACATTAGAATGAGTCTAGGGTCTAGAACTTAGTTTTGAAGCTGCCCCCAAGACCACTCCAAGATCAAGGATGAAGAGCTAAGTCTAAAGCAATTCTCGTCGAGCTCAGGTCGACGAATCGTCGAACTCAGTTCGACGCTCTCTGAGCTCAACTTCATCAAATCGTCGATCTCCGGTCGACGATCTTCGAGCTCAGATCGACTATCTGCTTTTAGCTAGCTTTTGCTTAATCGTCAAACTCCCCTCTACTATCGTCTAGCTCAGTTCGACGATGCCTCCTTCAGCTGTTTCTCAGGTCGCTGAGCTCAGTTCGACGATCTTTGAGCTCAGGTCGACGATTTCTGTCTGCTTATCTCAGTTCATCTCTGAGCTCAGTTCGACGATCGTAGAGCTCAGATCGACGATTCTTTGGAGAGATCAACGTCTTCAAGATTTCAAATGCTGCTGATTTTTTGGAATGTTTTTGAATATTATCAGCATTTATGACAGAAGATCTCCCAGCCGTTTGGAGCAAGTTTCAAGGTATCATTCAGAGAATGTTTGCTGGACTTTCCTCTAAAAGACAAGACCATTTATGGAAAACATTTATGACTGACCAACGGCTATTTTTTTTGGACAAGAGAATCTTAGAAATTATTATTCATCTCTTCTGCCTCTTAGATATAACAAATACACAGATTGACAAGAAGAGTGAATACAGAATAGAGAATACTGATAGCAGAAGAATAACAGAACTGCAACTTCAAAATTCTTCTTACTGAATGAAAAGTGTTCACAATCTCATCATCTCCAGACATCTCATCACAATCTTTTGCTGGAGATCAAAGTTCTGAAGACCTATCACCCTTCTGCAAAGCTTCTCTGCCTGAACCTCTCTACATCTCAGGGGGAGCTTTGACATCTTCAATCCACTTGTGCTTCTCTCATTTGACTGAGAACAGAGAAGACAAACTCAACTTTTACTTTTTCTTTTCCCGCTGTAAAAGGGTTCTTGAACTCCCTTCAAAAGTTCTGTCTGGTTCTGAGAGCCTTGTCAAAACTCAGTGGTGGCAAGACACCTTATCAAAAATCTAGCTTTGGTTTTTGAGCACCTTATCAAAAGCTCATTGGTGTCAGGACACCTGATCAACTCAGTCCTGAGTGGATTCCTACCAAGGGTGGTAGAAGAGTGGATGTACCCAGTCTTGGGGAACCACTATATTTCCTTGTGTCTTCTGGCTGTGCTTGTGTGATTTGTCTGCTGTGTGCTGTGTCCTTTTTCCTTTCAGTTTTTAAGTTTCTGTTAGCACTCTACACTATAGCTTAAATAGAATTTTAATTTGTGCTATTTTAATAATTCAAAAAAAATATTTTAAGTAAACTCTATTCACCCCCCTCTAGAGTTGAGATAGATCTTACCCTCACTTTCAATTGGTATCAGAGGGAGGTTGGTTGCTCATACTGGTTAACACCTGAACCAAAAGATCCCTGATAAGATCAATCTCTGTAGAGGATTACTTTCTATACATCTATCTACTCATTTAGAGACATGGCACAGAACAAAGATTATGCAAGCACCAGACCACCAGTGTGCAACCTCTCCAAGTTTGCACTCTGGAAGGCAAGGATTAGATTGTATATGAATTCTATTGATGAGGATATCTTTAATTCTGTCTTGACAGTGTGTCCAACTCCACCAGCAAGCTCAAGTACAAGTGCTGTTCCACCTCCTTCTGGAACAGATGCAGATATAAAGAAGTGGAAGATTGCAGATGCTAAGGCTATGAACATCTTAGCCCAAACTATGTCTGATGACATTTTTCAAAAGGTAGCTGAATGCAACTCAGCCAAAGAAACCTGGGACAAACTCTCTGAAATTGTCTCAGGATCTGCTGATGAAAGAAAGGATAGAAGGTCTCATCTGATAAGTCAATATGAGAACTTCAAGAAAGGAGAAGGTGAATCAGTGGCTGACATGTACAATAGACTAAGTCTGATTGTCAATGAGCTAAAGACTTTGGACAAGGAAATCTCTTTAACTGAACTAAATGATAAAATCCTGATGTGCTTTCCCAGCACTTGGGATTCAAGAATCTGGCCAATCAAAGATGCCAGAAGCCTGAATGAGATTACCACTGAAGCTCTCCTGGGCAAGCTCAAATCCTATGAGCTGCTCATTAAAAATAGAGAAGAAGAACAGAAGGCTGCCTCTCCAGCCACAAGGAAAGAAAAGACCATAGCCTTCAGGGCTGCAGAAGAGGAGCCTGAAGATAAAGCCACAGGAAATGATGAGCTCATAAGTCTACTGGCTAAGAGATTCTACAAAATGGCCAGAAAAGATTTCAGAAAAAGGCCATACAAGGGTCATGATAAACCAAGGTATGATAAATCAAACAACACTACAGAAATCATATGCTTTGGTTGCAGGAAACCAGGACACATTGTGCCTGACTGTCCAGAGAACAAGAATAAGGACAAGAGAGATAGAAGAGAAAGAAGAAAAGGAAAGGATCACAAGAAGAACAACTCAGACAAAGCCTCCTTCAGCAAAAACAAACATACAAGGAAGGGCTTTGTTGCTGAGACCTGGAGTGAGACTGAAGAGGAATCTGAAGCCTCATCCAGTTCCAGTGATGATGAGGATGATGCAGATGAAAAGGAGTTCTGCATGATGGCTATCAATGCATCACAACAAAACTCTGATGAAGAATCAGAATCAGATTCAGACACTCATCCAGATGAAGATCAGGTAATCAATTCTTTTGATTTTCATTCTGAAGATTTCAAAAGTGAATTTAAGACACTATGCCTAGACCTACTAAAATCTGAGAAGGAGATAATATCTCTCAGGAATCAATTGTCTGAGCATAGTATCCTAAACTCAAAGAACCTCAAGCTCTCTGAGGAGTTAGAATGCTGTAGGGAGGAGATAGCTTCACTGAAAAGTGAACTATCAAAGGCCAAAAAGTTTGAAGAATCTCTAAATGGGAGGAGTATCAGACTTATGGACATCACAAGCACAGTGAACTCTAGATTCAATAGTACACTGGGTTTGGGTGCCTCCCCCAGCCAACCTATAGTGTTAACAACTCCAATCAAGTTTGTCTCTGACAAAGGAAAGGAAGTAGTAGAGGTGGCTAGGAAGAATGCAGACCTGCCAGAGAAAATTTCAGTTCAACAAAATGCGTCGAGCAGAGCTCGACGATCGTCGAACAGAGCTCGACGATCTAAGCACAGATCGTCGACCTCAGCTCGACGACACTCAAACTCTGAACTCAAGCACTATCGATCTTCGAATAGAGATCGACGATCTGACCCAAGATCGTCGACCTCAGATCGACGATCGTCGAACAGAGTTCAGAATTGTGAACACATTTTCAATGGCTCAGTCAAATTCAATCCTAGAAGTTGCACATCTCATGGATTCAACCCCTATACTGAATGGATAGTACCTCCTAGGAGATACCATCCTGAAGGTTATAAGAGTCAACCTGAGATGTCTTTTATTTCAGAATTTAAAGGGTATCAACCTAGGCCCAAGGTTAACTGGGTCAAAAACAAATAAGCTGTTTTTGTGCAGGTGAAGACCTATCCAGCATCAAACCATCCATGGTATCTGGATAGTGGGTGCTCAAAGCACATGACAGGGGACAGGGACAATTTCACCTCCTTCAAAGCCAAGCTTGGACCCAAAGTAATTTTTGGAGACTCAAGCTTTGGAACTACAAAAGGATATGGTGCAGTCAAAATTGGCCCAGTCACATTCAAGAAGGTGGCATATGTTGAAGGACTAAAGCACAACTTGATAAGTATCAGTCAACTGTGTGATGAAGGATATCAAGTGACCTTCAACAAAGCCATATGCAAAGTCCAGTCAGTGGACAACACAACTGTGTTGACAGGTAACAGAAGAGGTAACATTTACTTAGTTAATTTTCTTTCACCTGTAGTAGATATTTGCCTGTTTAATTCCATTTCAAAACCAAATATTTTATGGCATAAGAGACTAGGGCACATTAACCTTAGAACCATTGCTAGGCTATCCAAAGACAACCTTGTTAGAGGACTACCTTCTGGTCCCTACAAGAAGGAAGAACTTTGCAAGGCATGTCAATTAGGCAAGCAAACTAAAAATAGCTTTAAGTCACTTAATAAGAGTGATTCACCTAGGATTTTGTATTTGTTGCACATGGATCTCTTTGGACCCATATCTGTACAAAGCCTAGGAGGGAAGTCCTATACTTTAGTGATTGTAGATGACTTCTCAAGATTCACATGGGTATTCTTTCTGAGGAAGAAGTCTGATAACTTCAAGTGTTTGACAGATTTTCTCAAATGCATTCAGATTGAGTTCAACACTCACATTGCCCTGATCAGAAGTGATCATGGGACAGAGTTTGATTCTCTTCTCATGCAAGAGTTCTGTCAAAGTGAAGGGATCAGGCACACTTTCTCAGCTCCTAGAACTCCTCAACAAAATGGGGTAGCTGAAAGGAAAAATAGAACCCTAATTGAATCTGCTACTACATTGTTGTCAGATGCTCACCTACCTCTATCCTTTTGGGCTGAGGCAGTGAACACCTCCAACTATGTGTTGAACAGAAGCCTGATACATAAACTGAAGGGCAAGACTCCCTATGAATTGCTCAAAGGGAAGAAACCTAAAGTAAACTATTTTAAAGTTTTTGGTTGTATTTGCTATGTTCATAATAATGACAAGAAATATCTAGCTAAATTTCAAGCCAAAGCTGATGAAGGAGTGTTTCTGGGATACTCCATGATCAGTAAGGCCTATAGGGTGTACAACAAATCATCT
Organism: Platanthera zijinensis; assembly: GCA_039513925.1. NCBI lineage: Eukaryota > Viridiplantae > Streptophyta > Magnoliopsida > Asparagales > Orchidaceae > Platanthera > Platanthera zijinensis. Next base: position 99,104,146 of record CM077090.1, read on the forward strand.
TGCAAAATTGAAGAATCTGTTTATATTATTTTTGATGAAGCTAACATGTCTTTCAAGGAGAAGAATGCTTCTACCATAGAACCTTTGCAGGTACATTCTTTAGCTGAAGACTTGAACAAACTGCAAGTTACTGAAAAGAATGACAGCAGTGATGATGAAGAAGAAGTTCAACATCTAAAAGAAAATCACCTTGAAGAACCTGTTGTTGTTCCACCAGAGGAAACAACAACACAGGCTAGTGAACAATCAACACCTCCTGTTGATTTAGTAACAATAAGAGATCATCCAACTTCCCAAGTTATTGGAGACATCTCAGCTGGTGTGCAAACCAGAAATCAGGTCAACCAGAACCTAATGCACACTTGCTTCCTATCTCAAATTGAGCCTCAATCCATTCAAGATGCAGAGCAAGATCCACACTGGATCATTGCAATGCAAGAGGAGCTGCATCAATTTGAAAGAAATCAGGTTTGGGAACTAGTACCTAAGCCAAAGGATCATCCCATTGTTGGAACAAAGTGGGTATTCAGGAACAAGCTGGATGATCAAGGAGTTATAGTCAGAAACAAGGCAAGGCTAGTTGCTCAAGGGTACTCTCAACAAGAAGGAATAGACTATGACCAGACCTTTGCACCAGTTGCAAGGTTAGAGGCCATTAGAATATTTCTAGCTTATGCTGCTCACAAAGGCTTCAAGGTCTACCAGATGGATGTGAAGAGTGCTTTTCTCAATGGGGACATCAAAGAGGAAGTCTATGTTAGACAACCTCCAGGTTTTATCTCTCTAATTCACCCTGATTATGTTTTCAAATTGCATAAAGCATTATATGGTCTCAAGCAAGCTCCTAGAGCATGGTATGAGACCCTAGCATGCTTTCTTCTGGAAAATGATTTTACTAGGGGGAGAGTAGACCAAACTCTTTTTATTAGAACCCATAAGTCCCATACCCTACTAGTGCAAATTTATGTGGATGACATTATATTTGGCTCCACTGATTCAAACCTGTGCAAAAAGTTTTCCAAGCTTATGCATTCTAAGTTTGAAATGAGTAGCATGGGTGAGCTGTCCTTCTTCTTAGGACTGCAAGTCAAGCAACATGCTGAAGGCATATTTATTTCTCAAACCAAGTATGCAAAAGAATTGGTTAAGAAATTTGGTATGTCTGATGCATCAAGTATGAAAACACCCATGCCCTTAAATGCTGTAATAGATGCTGATGAACATGGGAAACCTGTTGATCAGACAACATATAGAGCAATCATTGGCTCTTTATTGTACCTTACAGCTAGTAGGCCTGATATAATGTTTGCCACATGTCTTTGTGCTAGATTCCAAGTTAGCCCTAGAGAGTCACACTTAATCTTAGTTAAGAGGATTCTTAGGTATGTTAAAAGTTGTCCAAATCTAGGACTCTGGTATCCAAAAGAATCAGGATTTGAATTAACTGGATTCTCAGATGCTGATTATGCTGGATGCAGAATAGACAGGAAAAGCACCAGTGGAACATGTCAGTTCCTTGGTGACAGACTTGTCTCCTGGTTTTGTAAGAAGCAAACATCTGTGTCAACTTCAACTGCTGAAGCTGAGTATATGGCTGCAGGCAGTTGCTGCTCACAAATATTGTGGATACAAAATCAGCTTCTAGACTATGGCTACAACCTAGAGAAGTCAAAAATTTTCTGTGATAATACTAGTGCTATTTCTATAGCCCAAAATCTAGTCCTCCATAGTAGGACAAAACACATAGAAATCAGGCATCATTTCCTAAGGGATAATGTAGAGAAAAACAAAATTGAACTTCAATATATCCCTACTGATTTGCAAAGGGGAGATATTTTCACCAAACCCTTGGATGAAAAGAAACACAGGTTCTTCCTAAATCAGTTAGGCATGATAGATGGAGGAAGTCTTAATTAAAATCCAAGATTTTGAAAAGCTAAAACAGACCAAGACTAGGCTAAAAAAAAAAAAAAAAAAAAAAAAAAAAAAAATTTGTCTTTAGAATGAGTTTAGACTCTGAACTGCGCTCGACGTTTTCTCAAAAATCGTCGAACTGAGATCAACGATCTTCCAAAAATCGTCGACCAGAGATCGACGCTTTTGCTATCGTCGATCTGAGTTCAGAGCCTTCGCTAGATCTAGAATTTTTCTCCTTCTGTTCAGAGGCCGTCGAGCTGAGCTCGACGTTTTTCAACATCGTCGAACGAAGATCGCCGATTTTGAAGACTCTTCAGATTCCCTCTGTAGCCTAAATCGTCGAGCTTAGATCGACGCTTCGTCGAGCTCAGCTCCACGATTTTCTTTTTCGCCGTCGAACCCTAATATAAAATCATCTTTCAGCCGTCGTCCTCCTTTTTACGCTTTCATACTCTGCAACCTTCTTCCTTTTCCCTCCAAATTTTCTACGCTTGGTCGTTTTTGGTTTTCTGTTGCAGGTACATATGGCTGATTCGAGGGCTGCGATTGCCAAGATGAAGTTCGACACCGGTTTCGACATAGACATAAACTCATTTGATGGAAGCGACCAGCGCTTCAAGGATGTTCTGAATCTATTCCGAGAACAACAGCTAACCCAGATAATGACTACCAGGATGAAGATTGCATCTGAGGAGATTAAGGAATGGTGTTATACCGCAGCAGATGAGACTGAGAATACTGTTGTCGGCACCATTAAGGGGACCCAGGTAATTCTATCCCCGGCTTTATTAACTGACGTCTTTCAACTCAGTACTGGAGAAGACTCCATTGATCTGTCTGGAGAGGAGTATGCCTCCATGTTAGATAGGATGGGTCATAATGCAATCAACCCTAATAAGCTGCTGAAAAAGAATCTGGCTATAGAATTCCAGTTCCTGGCTGATGTAGTAGGGAAGGTGCTGTTGGCCAAGCACTCGGCTCATGACACAATTTCCAGGTATCAGTTCTGCCTGATGGGAGCCTTACTGGATAAGAAGCACCTCGACTGGGGCTCCATCTTCTTCACCCTGATTAAGAAGAAAATCAACAAGTCTGCAGTCTGTTTTGGAAGAATCTTGGGGGTCTTTTTGCACTCAAGGTGCCCTGACCTTTTGACCTCTTCTGGGATGTTCATCAATGCATCCAAGAGGCTCTCCTGTGCCCTCTTCAGTAAATGGGACAGGCAGATAATCAACCCCTCCAGGGCTGCTGCAACACTTCTATCAGGCACAAGGACCAATCTGGTCACTCCTCTAGTAGAAGAGCTGCCTGCTTCTTCCTCTCCCCAAGCCATATCTTCCCAAGCCTCATATACCCAAGCCATCACCTCCTCACCACCAGTCTCCACCATTATTATCTCATCTCCAATTACCATTTCCTCACCAATGTCATCCCCTATTACCATCTCTTCACCAGCCTCATCACCTCCAGCATCTACCTCTGAGGTATTCCTCCCTCTCTTCTCTTACCAAACCCTTACCTCTCCATCCTACTCTCTTTTAGAGGATTCCTTCTTGGATGACTCTCCCTCTTCTCCTCCTGAGACATCTTCCCTCCAACAAATGCTTCATGACATTCTCTCTCAACCCTCCTTCACACCCTCTCTTACTTCCCCTATCTTCTCCTCAACCTTCTCTATCCCCATCATTCCTTTTTCTGAACCAACAATCCCTACTCCTCCTATCTCCACCTTTTCAGCTTCAGTCACCATCCCTCCATCCAACTTGCCTACTACCTCTGCTCAAGCCTCACTTGGGCATGTAGATCCTTCTAGCCTGGCTGACAGGCTCTATGAGTTGCTAGCTCCCAAGCTGGTATCTCTGCTGGAGTCCTCCCTGACTCCACTCCTGAAGCAAGTCCAGGAGCTGTCCACCAAGCTTGATTCTTTTTCCTCCTCCCAGGCAATCCCTTCTACTGGGTGCCTTGGTTCACCTCTCTCTGAACCAAGGCAGGGGGAGATGCCTCATGAAGAAGTGATTGTGCCAGCTCCAGCTCCAGCTTCTACTCTCTCAGCAAGCTCAGGATGTGCTTTTGCACTTAATCTGCAGAGGTTACTATCCAGATTTGATACAGCCTATCTAAGCTGTCTGCCTCCAATTACTGCTGAAGATCTGTCCAAGGCCATTGTGCCTGTACCTATCTGTAATCCCAGCCAGATTGTTTCCTATATCAAGTCATGGAAGGCTGTGGATGTATCTGATGCTGCTACTAAGGCCACTGTGCCTCCTTTTGTTGATACTGCTGCTGCTGACATAGAAATGATTCCAGCACCTAATGCTGAGGAAATTGTTGTTGAAACTGATGATGCTGATTCTGCTATCCCTGCTGCTCCTGCTCCTGCTGCTGCTGCAAAGCTCAAAGCTCAAGAAGAATATCTAAGAAGAATTGATGCTTTATATGATCAACCTCAGAGTTCTGAAAGTGATCAGTACAGAACTGATTCTGATGATTCTGCCAGCACAATTGCCAAAAAGAGAAAAGCCAGAAGTAAAGCAATGATGTCAGTTCCTCCTGCCAAAGCTAAAGACTCCAATGACATTCCATATTACATTCTGCATGACTGCCCCATCACTGAACCATGGATGCAATTTTCCAAGAACCAACTAAAGGCCATGAAAAAGAGAAGAAAGCTTGACAAATATGAAAAAGGATCATCTCAACATCAGCCTCCTCCTCCTCCTCCTCCAGACTCTGGATCAGGCTCAGCTCCTCAAGCTCCAGCTCCTAGACAAAGTTCCTCTCAATCCTATTCTAAGTATTACCAAAAGGGACAACATCCAAGAGGATATCAACCCAGAAGGGGTAGTTACAGAGGAAATCAAAGAGGACAGAGACCCTATCAAAGGGAAGGACAAGGACATTCTGACTCCACTTCAGGTCCTTACCCTTACAAACTGAAAGACACAGTTGCTCCAAGGACCTCTCCTGCTCCTGAATCTCTCAACAAATATGAACCTGCTGTTCCATATGAGGATCCTGAGAACAATCCTGCGGCCTGGACTGCTAGGATGAAAGAGTTGGCTGCTCTTGATCAGATTAAGAAGGCTAGAGAACAAGGCAAAGAAATATCCAACATTACAACCTTATCAGAACAAAGAAAGAAAGAACTGGAAAAGTATGCTTCAAAGAAATTTTTAATCCAGAAGAGTACATGAAGCTGCACCCAGAAGCTGTAGTTCCAAGGCCAAGATCTCAAACCTCTCTAGGTGCAGAAGATGACAGAAGGTCCAAGAAAGAAGCCCTAAACCCTAACAGAGAAATCTTATTTAAAAAGGGAACTGAAAAGAAGTGATCTGTGTAAGCAAACATATCATCCACCTTTGGATATCTGCTACTATTTATCTGTGATATGCATTACTGTTTCTCTGCATTTTGTATTTAACTTCTGTATTATTAAATGCTCTTTATGATTGTCTGTAAATAGTAATCCTAACCCAAATAGGGGGAGATTGTTGGAACACCCTATTACTAATTTGGGTAAGGATCACTATGCTTGTCTTAGGATCCTAGTTGACCTAGTTGTATAGTTGAGAAGGTCAACATTAGAATGAGTCTAGGGTCTAGAACTTAGTTTTGAAGCTGCCCCCAAGACCACTCCAAGATCAAGGATGAAGAGCTAAGTCTAAAGCAATTCTCGTCGAGCTCAGGTCGACGAATCGTCGAACTCAGTTCGACGCTCTCTGAGCTCAACTTCATCAAATCGTCGATCTCCGGTCGACGATCTTCGAGCTCAGATCGACTATCTGCTTTTAGCTAGCTTTTGCTTAATCGTCAAACTCCCCTCTACTATCGTCTAGCTCAGTTCGACGATGCCTCCTTCAGCTGTTTCTCAGGTCGCTGAGCTCAGTTCGACGATCTTTGAGCTCAGGTCGACGATTTCTGTCTGCTTATCTCAGTTCATCTCTGAGCTCAGTTCGACGATCGTAGAGCTCAGATCGACGATTCTTTGGAGAGATCAACGTCTTCAAGATTTCAAATGCTGCTGATTTTTTGGAATGTTTTTGAATATTATCAGCATTTATGACAGAAGATCTCCCAGCCGTTTGGAGCAAGTTTCAAGGTATCATTCAGAGAATGTTTGCTGGACTTTCCTCTAAAAGACAAGACCATTTATGGAAAACATTTATGACTGACCAACGGCTATTTTTTTTGGACAAGAGAATCTTAGAAATTATTATTCATCTCTTCTGCCTCTTAGATATAACAAATACACAGATTGACAAGAAGAGTGAATACAGAATAGAGAATACTGATAGCAGAAGAATAACAGAACTGCAACTTCAAAATTCTTCTTACTGACTGAAAAGTGTTCACAATCTCATCATCTCCAGACATCTCATCACAATCTTTTGCTGGAGATCAAAGTTCTGAAGACCTATCACCCTTCTGCAAAGCTTCTCTGCCTGAACCTCTCTACATCTCAGGGGGAGCTTTGACATCTTCAATCCACTTGTGCTTCTCTCATTTGACTGAGAACAGAGAAGACAAACTCAACTTTTACTTTTTCTTTTCCCGCTGTAAAAGGGTTCTTGAACTCCCTTCAAAAGTTCTGTCTGGTTCTGAGAGCCTTGTCAAAACTCAGTGGTGGCAAGACACCTTATCAAAAATCTAGCTTTGGTTTTTGAGCACCTTATCAAAAGCTCATTGGTGTCAGGACACCTGATCAACTCAGTCCTGAGTGGATTCCTACCAAGGGTGGTAGAAGAGTGGATGTACCCAGTCTTGGGGAACCACTATATTTCCTTGTGTCTTCTGGCTGTGCTTGTGTGATTTGTCTGCTGTGTGCTGTGTCCTTTTTCCTTTCAGTTTTTAAGTTTCTGTTAGCACTCTACACTATAGCTTAAATAGAATTTTAATTTGTGCTATTTTAATAATTCAAAAAAAATATTTTAAGTAAACTCTATTCACCCCCCTCTAGAGTTGAGATAGATCTTACCCTCACTTTCAGAATATCCCTCTTGCTCATTGTCATCATCAGAATCAGAGAGAGGAGTGTGAGATTTTACCTCCCTAGTAAACTGGGGGACTTGTTCATCATCCGAATGAGCCATGAGCCCAAAGTAAGCTTCCTCTTCTTCACTCGACTCAGATGAGTCAGAGTCGCTGAGAGTTTTGCTCTTCTTGGCTACTAAGCTTTTCTCTGTCCTCTTCTTGTGGTGTGAGGATTTCTTTTCCTCTCTTCTTCCACCCTCTTTCTTTTTGTGAGGGCAATCGGCGATGACGTGACCTGGCTTATTGCAACAATAACAAATGATGTCAGTAGAAATCTGTTTGTTCGGTTTAGAATTATACCTATCATGGCTACTTGAGCCTTTCTTCCGATGATCACTGTCATGTCGTGATCTTCTATATGAGGCCTCCTTGCCTCTCCATTGCTTCTTCTTGTTCAAAAATTTCTTGAACTGCCTTGAGAGTAGGGAGAACTCTCCATCAGATAGTTCTGAGCCAGATGAGCTGGGCTCAGATGATTCTTCTTCATCAGCCTCAGGAACTGGGGCAGGAGAGCTAGCCTTTATCTTCCTTGAGCTATCTGCCTTTAGAGCGACAGATTTCTCCTTGGATGCAGACCTGCTTGTCTCTTCTTCAGATTTTCTTAAGTTGATTTGTAGCTCGTAAGACATAAGCTTTCCGAACAGATTTTGCGGGTCCGTCTCAGCTAACCTTCCAAACTCCCGAATGGCACATACCTTATTGTCCCATTCCTTGGTTAGGGATCTTAAGAATTTGTCATTGAGTTCCCCGTTGGTGAAGACTCGGCCATAAACTCTTAGGCCGTTCACTATCTTGAAAAAGTTCTCGAATGTGTCAGCTATGGCTTCCTTGTGACCTTGCCGGAAGGCTTCATACTTTTGATTCAGAAGGGATCTCCGATCATCCCTCACTTCTTCAGTGCCTTCCATCAGAGTCACCAGGGATTGCCACATCTCCTTGGCAGACTGGCAATGAATTAGATTCTGCAGCATTGAGTCATCGACTGCACTTGCTATAATGTTTTTAGCCTTCTTGTCCAGAGAGACAAGTGCAATCTCATCCTTGTCTAGATCCATCAACTTCTTGGGAACTTGCTTGTTAGGGTCTATGGTGGAAGTAGTCATAGGAATGTGGGGACCTTCTTCAACAATCATGAAGATCCGGGGATCTACTGCTTCCATGAAGAACTTTACTCTTTCCTTCCACATGGGAAAGTTGTTCTTGGTGCAGATAGGGAGTTTAGCAAAATCCTTGGTCTTACTCATGCTTGATACTTTTCAGGAAACAACTTAGAAGGATAAGATCAAGGTGTTAACCTTTTAACGATCAACCTCCCTCTGATACCAATTGCGAGGTCTAAGTTGTTAGCCTAAATCACCTAGAGGGGGGTGAATAGGTGAAATGCGTGTCAAAAGCGGAATTAAAATTTAACGCAGCGCACATCAAGCAATCACAGAAGACAAGAGATTTATAGTGGTTCCCCAACCTTGGGTACGTCCACTTTCCTCACCGATCTAGCAAATCACTAGACTCGGCTACTCCACTATCTCGGATTGAAAACAATCCTACACCTCGGAACCACGCTCCTACAAATCTCGATCCAACTGGATCTACAAAACTCGGAAGAAAGATCTTCCTACAATTCTCGGAGAAAAACTCCTACAATGAAATTTAGGTTTGAGAATAAAAATCAACACAACAAATTTCAGATCTGGATCTTTGACAGTCTTCTTCTTTAGGAGCTTTGACTTGATCAGAAAAGGTTGAAGATGACTTGAGAGAAAGATCCACAAATCTGAAAACTAGAACCACCTCGATCGAGAAGATAGATCTGAAATCCTTGAGGCTCGGCGAGATCGATTGATTCACTCTTGTCTGGATCGCTGGAGAAATAGTTCCTTGAAGACGGAGATCGACGATCCAGAATTTCTTCCGTGAACAACGATGGCGGCGGCGGCGGCGTGAGAATTAGGGTTCACGGAATTTCCTTTTTCTTCAAAAGAATAACTCTGTAATCTTGTTAATTAGTCAATTCCGAAATGACCTATTTATAGGTGGACTCCAACGGTCATAATCTTAATTAAGGATGACACGTGGACCAATCAGAAATGACGGATTCAAAAATACTTAGCGAATTCGAACTTAGAAGAATTCTGGAATAGGGAACAGCTATACTCGAGTAAGAGAAGATATACTCGAGTATGGGAGTTTAGATACTCGAGTGACAAAGAGACATATACTCGAGTATGAGAATAGAAATTTACTTGATAGAGAAATGAACTACTCGAGTATTAGAAGAGATATACTCGAGTATCAGAAAAGATATACTCGAGTATCAGCAAAGATATACTCGAGTATCAGCATATGAATCCAGGAAACATTCACCTACTCGAGTATTAAAATCAACTACTCGAGTATAGAATAATTTACTCGAGTATCAAAATCAATTACTCGAGTATCAATACTTGAACTTGCAGAAAAGAGAAGAAAAGGATCTACTCGAGTATGATATATGATTTACTCGAGTGATTAACTTACTTACTCGAGTATGAAAACACCTTACCCGAGTGACTGACTAACTACTCGAGTATAGAAGTATAAACACGAGTATTCAGAGCCTACTCGAGTAAGTCTAACTGATTACTCGAGTAAGTCTAATTAACTACTCGAGTATGGAAATATATACACGAGTATTAAGTCTGATACTCGAGTATAATAAAGGGGTTACTCGAGTATTTTGGACTTAGAAATATTTCTGAGGAAATTAGTTCCAATGCTTCTGTCCATCAATCCAAGTGCATATAGGAAGTGTATCCCAATTGAGAGGCTATACATGGGCCAACACTTTGGATCACACAATGAGGGATTACATTGTATGGTCCTGTGTTTGGTGACCCATTATAGACTGACATTGGTCTACACTTGGCAATTAGAACCTGCACACATACAACCTAAACACAGCATCAAATACACCTTAATTCATCTTAGTTCAAGGTCTGACCTCCTACAAATCTGAGGTATTGTGGAGACAAATCCCAACAACATATGAAGTCCTCTTCCCATTTGCAAAGGAAACCTGCTCTCGCGAGTGTGCGGTGAGTGTGAGGTTTTTCTATCGGTGGACATGAATAGACCCCGTTGTTTTGCATATAGAGTCTGGAATCGAAGTACGGACAGAGGCATGATGTGTGAAGCCTACCCGGACAAGTTGGTCCTGATCGGTGATGTTTTCATTATGCTTGTAGTGCCGGAGAAGATTCAGTGCTGTTTGCTTTTTAGGTTTTCGACGCTGTAGATTGCACTAGGGAGTCTTGGGGATTAACTCCAAGGTGCACCCGAAAAACTGGGTAGAAGCGTGATTTTGCCATCTTGGTGGCTTGGGAGCCAACTTGCACATAACTGGGTTATGTAAAATTTGTGTGATCGATTTGGGACTCGGGGAAGCTGCACCCGCACCTATGGCATAAATTGACGTGGCGGTGTGAGAATGGGTTAGGCGGAACCGTACCCGATCTATGTGGTTCGGTTAAAGCGACCTAAGGCATGTGGTACTTACTATTGGCATAGATGGAGGGTCTCAGGCTTAGGCCGGAAAGACTATAATGTTCATGAGGTTTGCCTTTCTGGTGGCGGTGGTGAGACCACGGATTTTACCGGGTTCACCGAGTAAGTGTCCTGAGAGCATGGGATGTGTGGCTATCAATGCCTACACCTGTGGTGAAGTGTGTTGTTGTTGTACTTTCACTATATTGTTTGGCTATGCTACTAAAATGCAGGGAAGGAGCACCGCCACCCCAAATCCTGGGTAGGGTCGTTATAATTTGGTCAGCTTTAGCTGACCGTTGCTTTTGTTTGCCACCGCTGCGGTGGAATGTTGATTGCAGGTGCTGCGGAGCCTAGTGACAAATAGCGGGCTGAAGCCCTTGTTGCTGAGCCGACCCTTGAAGGCCAATGCGAATGTTTACTTTTATTCTCATGTGTGACCGGCCTGCGTGCCGATGTTTGTAAGACAATATTTGTTTAAAGTAAACTCATGTAAGGCCATAAGGCCAAGTACTTTGTGAATTTTACGCTCATTCCTTCTTTGGGGTTTTTAGTGGACATTCATGATGTGGCTTGGGTTCTTTTCTTTGCAACATTTAAAATGTTTCTGCTGGAATGTGCTCTGTGTAGGATGTGTGTTATTGGAAGGATGGTTTCATTTAGTAACCCACAGGTCTGTCTGTGGTATATGACGTCGGGCCCCGGCCAGACCTACTGCTATATGCTAGTGACAGATAGGGGTGTTACAATTTGGTATCAGACTACCGGTTTAGGTCATGCTTATTGGAATTCGTGGTCGAATTCTTTTAAGGGGTGGTGAGCACATGTATGTGCGTCATCGTTATAACATAAAAAGAACCCATGAATGTCAATTTAGGAATGAAAATACACTTTTTTGAGGAACCTAAGTGTTCCAATGATTGCTTTTAGCAATCTATTTGTCGCCTAATCGAGGGTTTTTGCTACTATAGGTGACTAAGAGCAGTGCTGGACAGTCAGAGCATCCGCAATCAGTGGAGAGCAGTGCACCTAATGACATTCCTGCAACCCCTCCTTCAGTAGAAACTATAAGATTGGTGGCTGAAGTGGTGTTTGCAATGATGTATGCCTAGACAGCAAGGCAGGTGCAACACCCAACTCTTGCGGTGGAGCAGGTACCACTTTAAGCGGCAGAACCGAGAAGTGTTGAACAAGTGGTGGTGGAGCCATTGATACCTAGAAGAGCGACTGAAAAGCAGCTTAAACATGTTATGGGTTTTAATCCTCCAGTGTTCTCGGGCACTATAACCCCATCCCAAGCTGAGGATTATCTCTCCCGAGTAAAGAGAGTCTTGACAGCTACGGAAATGGAGGAGTGGCAAAAGATCACCATAGCCACTTTCCTGTTGGATGGTGATGCAAGGTTGTGGTGGGAAGGTTTAGAGCTATATCACTTGGGGGAAGGCAACTTACGGACGTCTTGATGGAGGAATTTTCCAGACTATTCTTGGCAAGGCACCTTCCCTCGGCTCAAAGGATCGCGATGGAGAATGAGTTTCAGATGTTGACGCAAGGAGATAGTAGCGTGGACGAGTACCTCCACGAGTTCACACGGTAGGGTCGTTACGCTAGCTCCTCTATGGCTGATGAGGAGTGTAAGACCAACCGGTTTTATGAGGGTTTGCGCGATGATCTAAGGCTACTACTCTCGGGGCCTATGACGTAGGGCTTCATAACCCTGGTCAATACGACCCAATCATTGGAGAACGATATGAAAGGAGTACAAGCAAAGAAGGACTTTAGTGCAAAGAAGATAGAGTTCAAGGTGCCGACTACCTCAAAGTTTGGGTTTCATAAGTTTTATAAGAAGGCAAGGACTTCGGGTCCAACCCCTTCTTCTGGTGCTTTGGGGGCAACTACAAGCCGAACCCCGGGCGCATGCTATAATTGTGGGAAGCTGGGACACTTTGCCCCTTATTGTTGGAGCAGACGTCTAAAGTCCGAGAAGAAACCTGGAGCAACCTATGAGGAGAAGGGCAAGGCGGTGGAGTCAACCGCATCAAACTATACCCCGACCCAACCTAGACTTTATAACCTTCTCCAGCAAGAGGACATAAAGCAAGCTGATATGGTGACAGGTACGATTTAAATTTATAGCTGTTTAGCTTTAAATACTTGTTACCTTGCGCATGTTAACTTATTACTGCTTGTACTAGGTTTTGTTTTGATTCTTGATAATCCGGAGAGAGCACTGTTCGATACGGGAGCTTCACACTCCTTTTTTTCTAAAGGATTTGTATCACGCATCGAAGTACCTACTTCAGCGGCAAAGGACAAATTGGATGTGTTGTTGTCTAATAGGTGTTCAATGTGCGCAGATAGAGTTTGTGGCATAAAGATACGGATTGGGAGTCAGGAGTACGACTTGTAAGCATCCTTACTACCACTAGTGGAGTTCGACGTGATATTTGGTATAGATTGGCTCTCGAAGCAGTAGACATACATTGACTGCAACCGCAAGGAGGTCAAATTGGGAACTAGTCGTGAGACGATATTTGCGGGCTTGAAAGGGTCAGGCAAGACTTTGATGTCTGCTCTTCAGGTGGTTATGGCAGTTCGTGCTGGTGCAGAGCTATTCTTCACACTAGTGGAGGCTTCGAAGCCTAAGCCTACTTTGGATTGTATCCCAGTGGTATCCGAGTACCCTGACGTGTTCCCTAATAATCTCCCTGGAGCCCCACCTCATCGAGAGATTAACTTCACTATTGAGCTAGTGTCAGGTGCCAAACCTATGTCACGCTCTCCGTATCGGTTAGCGCCTAAGGAGATGGCGGAACTGAAAGTTCAACTACAAGAGCTGTTGGAACAGGGTTACACGCGTCGAAGTTCGTCGCCTTAGAGTGCACTGGTCCTTTTTGTTAAGAAGAAGGACGGAAGCTTACGACTTTTTATTGATTATCGAGAGATGAATAAGTTAACAGAGAAGAATAAGTATCTGATCCCAAGGATTGACGATCTGTTCGATCAGTTAGTTGGGTCATCGATATACTTGAAATTGGATCTTAAGTCTGGATATTATCAGTTGAGAATAAGAGAAAGTGTCATCCCCAAGACAGCTTTCAGCACGCGGTATGGGCATTATGAGTTCACCGTCATGCCATTTGGGATGACTAATGCGCCATCCGTGTTTATAGATCTGATGAACAGAATGTTCAGAGAGTACTTGGACCACTTCGTGATAGTCTTTATAAACCATATATTGGTGTACTCGCAATGTGAGGAGGATCACTTTAAGCATCTGCATTTGGTGTTGGAGACACTGAGGAGGAACCAGCGGTATGCCAAGTTCTCCAAATGCGAGTTTTGGTTGTCCTCAGTAGCGTTCCTTGGTCATATAGTTAGTGGAGAGGGAATTGCGGTGGATCTGACGAAGATAGTTGCTATACGAGAGTGGCCTGTGTTGTCTACGGTAGCGGAAGTCCGGATTTTTCTGGGACTTGCTGGCTACTATAGGTGCTTCGTTGAAAACTTCTCGCGGATAGCATTACCGCTCATGACTTTGATGAGGAAAGATCAAAAGTTTGTGTGGTTGCCGGAGTGCACGCAAGCCTTCGAAGAATTGAAAAGACGGTTGACCACGATGCCTGTTCTATGTTCGCCGAGTGGGACCAAAGGATTTGAGATCTACAGTGATGCTTCAGTAAATGGTTTTGGTTGCATTTTACTGCAGTATGGGAGTGTAATAGCTTATGGCTTGCGTCAGCTGAAGGTACACGAGAGGAATTATCCGGTCCATGACTTGGAGTTAGCGGCCATGATATTTGCTTTGAATCTGTGGAGGCACTACCTGTACGGAGTGAAGGTCGATATCTATACCGACCACAAGAGCCTGAAATACCTTTTGGATCAAAAGGACTTAAACATGCGGCAACGGAGGTGGATGGAGTTCCTGGGGGACTACACCTTCAAGATACACTATGTGCCTGGGAAAGGCAATGCAGTTGCGGATGCGTTGAGTTGTAGGGCCCCTGCGCGGGCCAACTGGTTGTCGGTTCATGACGAGCATTTGATTCGGGATTTGGAGGCACTAGAGATCTCTTGTGTTGACAAGCAGACGAGTGCTGAAGCCCAATTGAACTGGACAGAGGTGCAGTATGACCTTACTGATAGGATTCGGAAGGCTCTGGTTTTGGACAGCAACATGAAGTAGATCATGGATGAGGCTTTGGATGGGTAAAATTCCCAATTTGGTGTTGTTGATGGACTGTTGTGGAAGGACAGTCGTCTGTGCGTCCCAGGTGTGGGTAAACTATGGGATGAATTGATGTACAAGGCTCATCATACTAAGTACTCGATTCACCCAGGGAGCACGAAGATGTATTGTGATATGAAAAAGTTATTCTTGTGGCCAGGACTTAAGAAAGACGTAGCACTTTATGTGGCGAAGTGTCAAACGTGCGCCTTGGTTAAGGCGAAATGCCAAAAGCCTGGAGGTTTTTTGAAGTCCTTGCCTATCCTGGAGTGGAAGTTCGATGATATTTAAATGGATTTTGTGCATGGGTTTCCAAGGTAGTAGAAGGGAAACGATGCCATCTGGGTGATTGTAGATCGACTGACGAAAGTATCGCACTTCATTCCAAATAGGAAGGACGATTCAGTGGCTAAGCTAGCAAAAATCTATGTAGATAACATTGTTTGACTGTACGGTTTGCCCTGCATAATCGTGAGTGACCGAGATGGGCATTTTACATCCAATGACTAGAGGTTGGTGCAATAAATGTTGGGAACCAAGCTGAGTTTCAGCATGGCTTTTCATCTGCAGACGGATTGTCAGACTGAGAGGGTCAATAGGATGATGGAGGACATGCTTCGCATGTGCGTCTTGGACTTCGAAATGCGGTGGGAATATCACTTGTACTTGGTGGAGTTTGCTTATAACAATAGCAACCTAGCAAGTATTCAAATGGCACCCTTTGAGGCCCTTTATGGTAGAAAATGTCACACACCGTTGTCTTGGTTAGAAATGGGTGAGTCGAAGCTGTACAAATGGCAAGAAGTGGAAGGCGCTACTTCATTGGTACAGATAATACGAGAACGATTGCTAATCGCTCACGACAGGCAGGATAAATACTATAATGGCAAGCATCAGAACATTGAGTTTATTATTGGCGACTAGGTGTATTTGAAGATTAAGCCATTCAAGGGTGTCTCATGGGTACGACGCTTGAAGAAGCTGATCCCGACGTACCTTGGACCGTTTGAGATTCTGGAGCGAATTGGTGAAGCAGCTTATCGGCTGATGCTATCGGTGGAACTGAGTGGTCTACACAACGTATTCCACATATCAGTGTTATGGAAGGCGGTGCAAGAGCCTTCTCAAGTGATTGTGGTCGATCAGGTACCGGTTGATAATGGGTTGATAACGAAGGTCAAACCTATTCGCATTTAGGACTCTAAAGTCAAGCGACTTCGTAATAAGAACATCAGGATGGTCAAAGTCCGTTGGGACATCTGCGGTCAGGAGGAGCTCTTATTGGAGCGAGCAAACCATACTTGAGGAGTACCCCGAGTTATTTCACTCAGGTACTGTTTTGTTTTGTGTATCTTTTCCTTTCTGTAATTTCGGGATGAAATTCTTTTAAGAGGGAGAGAATTATAATACCCCGAAACTCAAAAGAGGAATGTGCAACATTTAAAGCCAAGTTTGGGGCCTGGTAAGGGTCATAAGGCCTGTAATACGGGCGTGTCCAGGGCCGTATTGTGCTCAGGTTCGACGATTTCTTCCCGTGGTCGACGAAATGCTGTTGACGATCCTTAGAGGTCGAGAACACGGCCTGAGACACGGGCGTGTCTAGGGTCATGTCCTGCTCAGCTTGGTAGCCGGGCTGTGTCGGGTGAGGAACATGGCCTCGATTACAAGCGTGTTCTGGTTGACACAGGCGTGTCAAAATTGACACGGGTGTGTCGAGAACTCGTGTCCTTTTCGGGATGTTTTGGTCCTGTGTCGATTGAGGAACACGCCACACAACACGAGCGTGTACAGATTGACACGGGCGTGTCAAAGGTTGACACGGGTGTGTCTAAGCCCGTGTCCTGGTCGGGATGCGACAGTTTCAACGTCGATTGAGGCACACAGTGTATGACATGGGTGTGTCACAAGCTGTGTTCGGCCCAGAAATGTTATTTTCAGGGCGAATCGTGGCCGTTCATTTCCTTCAAATAGAATCCAACGACTCAGCCTTTCCCCTACTAGTATAAGTCCGGGATAGGGATTGAAACCCTCATTTACCTTTGAACTTTCTCTTTCTAAGGTATTAGAGAGAGGGGAGAGTAAGGAAGAAGGAGAAATCCGGCCGTCAGAGGAGCTTCAGAGCCCCGATTCTCGATCAGAGTCCAGATCTATGAAGGCGAGGCCATTGTGGTGCTTTCCATCCGTCTAGTTCTTCATGGAGCAAAAGAAAACTACAAGGGTAACGATTCTCTTCTTGGATATGTGAAGTCCTCTTCCCTTTTGCATAGGAAACCCGCTCTCGCGAGTTTGCGGTGAGTGTGAGGTTTTCCTTTGGGTGGACATGAATAGTCCCCGTTGTTTTGTATATTGAGTCTGGAATCAAAGTACGAACATAGGCATGATGTGTAAAGCCTACCCGGATAAGTTGGTCTGGATCGGTGATGTTTTCATTATGCTTGTAGTGCTGGAGAAGACTCGGTGTCATTTTCTTTTCGTGTTTTCTACGCGGTAGATTGCAGTAGGGAGTCTTGGGGATTAACTCCAAGGTGCACCAGGAAAACTGGGCAAAAGCGTTATTCTGCCATCTTTGTGGCCTAGGAGCCAACTAGCACATAACTGGGTTATGTAAAATTTGTGTGATCGATTTGGGACTCAGGGAATCTTGACCCGCGCCTATGGCTTAAATTGACGTGGCAGTGTGAGCAACGGGTTAGGCAGAACTGTACCCGCTCTATGTGGTTCGGTTAAAGCGACCTAAGGTATGTGGTACTTACCATTGGCATAGATGGAGGGTCTTAGGATTAGGTAAGAAAGACTATAATGCTCACGAGGTTTGCCGTCCTAGTGGCGGTGGTGAGACCACAGATTTTACTAGGTTCACCGAGTAAGTGCCCTGAGAGCACGGGGTGTGTGGCTATTCGTGCCTACACCTGTGGTGAAATGTGTTGTTGTTGTATTTTCACTATATTATTTGGCTGTGCTACTAAAATTCAGGTAAAGAGCACCGCCACCAAAATCAAGGGTGGGTCATTATAATTTTGTTAGCTTTAGTTGACCGTTGCTTTTGTTTATCACTGCTGCGGTGGAATGTTGATTGCAGGTGCTGCGGAGCCTAGTGGCAAATAGCGGGCTGAAGCCCTTGTTGTTGAGCTGGCCCTTGAAGGCCAATGCGAATGTTTACTTTTATTCTCATATGTGACCGGCCTGCGTGCCGATGTTTGGAAGACACTATTTGTTTAAAGTAAACTCATGTAAGGCCATAAGGCCAAGTACTTTGTGTATTTGTACGCTCATTCCTGCTTTGGGTTTTTAGTGGACATTCATGCTGTGGTTGGGTTCTTTTCTTTGCAATATTTAAAATGCTTCTGCTAGAATGTGCTCTGTGTAGGACGTGTGTTATTGGAAGGATGGTTTCATTTAGTAACCCACTGGTCTGTCTGTTGTATATGGCGTCGGGCCCCGGCCGGACCTACTGCTATATGCTATATGATGGATAGGGGTGTTGCTTCCACAAAACCAGCGTTCATATCTATTAAACCTCCTCTTTGAAGGAATAGAAGGATTTTTGCACTGACATTCCTTTGGGAAGAAGTCAGCAAACTTAACAGTTTCATCTAGACTGGGAGCACAATACTTATTTTGTCTCTCAACTGCCAGATTTCTAATTGGAGCCTTAGTCTGTAACAAAGGTTGTGGATTGATTGGAACCTTTTGTCCTTTTGGCTTTTTTCCCCTTTTATTTTTGGTTTAACAAACCCAAGACCACTTCCAAGTGTTCCTAATAAGGTGTCTATTATTGGCAGTATAGTTTTGGGTTTTGAAAATTACTGTACTAGGCTTCTCTCATTTAGGATTTTGAATTCCAGCTCCTGAATGGTTGCATCCTTTTTCTTAATTAATATTATTTGGTCATCAATGATCTCAGTAAGTTTAATTAACTTAGAACTTTGAAGACCAATCTTCTGAGTATCCATCTTGTGATGGTACTCAAAACTTTTTAGAGATGCAATTTCTACAGCTTGTTCTTTAACAAGCTTCTTGTTAATAACTAAAGCTACCAATAATTTACCAAATTTAACTGTAAGATGTTGTAGTTCAGTCACTGAGTTAATCTCATGTGAATCAACCATTGAGTCACATGAATTTAGCTCACCTTCAGTCTCATAAATAGAAGTCTTAGAGCAGGAAGAGTTGTCATAGATTACCTGTGTATGTTTACAGTCATGCGCTTCTATTTCTGGATCATCAGATATTGCCATCAAGTTGATCTCCATGTCTTCTTTAGAATCACCATAGTTTGATGAATTTGTGGAGCTCTTCCCTTTGTATATAGCCCTTCTGATAAACTCTTCTTTATAGGAGAACAGTCCTACAGCTTCTTATTCAGATTCAGTTGAATCAGTTTCACTATTAGACAAGGTTTTTAACTTCATTGCCATCAGACCCTTCTTTGATTTCTTGTCCTTATTGAACTCCTTTTCTTTTGACTTCCTGTTCTCCTTTCTTTTTACTGGACAGTCAGCAATGACATGCCTAGGCCTATTACAGCAAAAATAAATGATATTAGTCTTAAAATGTTTATTCTGTTGTGAATCATACCTGACCATAGATTTATCTCTGTGCTTATTTTTGCTTTTATTAGAGCTTGATCCAGAAGTTTATTATTGCTCCACTGCTTCTTCCTGAACATTTTCTTTAATTTCCTAGTAAACAGTGCCAGTTCATCATCTGATATCTCTTTTGAAGAAGAACATGATCCAGTGTTATCTGTATCTTCATCCCTTCATGGTGATGATGGGATTTCTCTTCTAGCTTTCTTAGAGGTATCTGCTTTGAAGGCCACAGATTTAGACTGAGTTGAGTGTCTGGCAGATTCAGATTTTCTTGAATTTAGCTGAAGTTTATGTGACATTTACTTCCCATATAAGTCTTGGGGTAACATATTTCTTAGATTCCCCATCTCTCTTACATCACAAATCTTGATGTCCCATTCTTTATTCACGGATCTCAGAAATTTGTCATTTAGTTCATAGTTTGAGAAGTTTCTGCCATAGTTTCTCAAGTCATTAACTATTCTAAAGAACTTTTCATAACATTGTTCTATAGAATTAGTTTTCCTTGTCTAAAGATCTCATACTACTGGGTGAGGAGAGATTTCCTGTCATCT
This sequence comes from Platanthera zijinensis, assembly GCA_039513925.1. NCBI lineage: Eukaryota > Viridiplantae > Streptophyta > Magnoliopsida > Asparagales > Orchidaceae > Platanthera > Platanthera zijinensis. The sequence continues at coordinate 99,123,993 of CM077090.1, forward strand.
CTTACCTTTTCTGTGCCTTCTATGTATACTATGAGGGTATCCCACATCTCCTTGGATGTATAATAGTGCACCAGATTTTGAAAGGTTGAGTTATTTATTCCACTAACTATTATATTCTGTGCTCTCTTGTCCATAGTAGCAAGTATCACCTCATCCTTTGTCATTTCTGACAATTTCTTGGGGGGTTTGATCATTTACATCTAACACTGATATTTTCATGGGCACATATGGTCCTTCTTATACTGTGACAAAGATTCTTGGATCTGAGGCTTCCATGAACAGTCTCACTATTTGTTTCCATATTACAAAGTTATCCTTATTACAAATTGGCAATTTCATATAACTGAGTTCTCTGTGTGATTCAGAAGCCATAGATCTGATAATCTTCAAATTCCCTTAGGATCTTTTTCAGACTGTTAGGTCTTTCTTTGAACAACCTGGCTCTGATACCACTTGAAAGTCAAGCCTATGCATAGATAATCACCTAGGGGGGGGGGTGAATAGGTGACCTTTTAATATTCCTTTACAATTCTTTGTCCCTTATTAAATAGCAAAAATACTATCACAGTTTATAGCACACACATCACAAGTAAAGAACAGTTCACAACACACACATAAAATTTATAGTGGTTCCCCTATCTAGGGTACATCCACTTTCCCCCTTATTTCTCACTAGCAATGTGCTAGATAAGGTTATAGCTTCTCCTTTTCAACTAGGATCCAAAGATCCTACAGGCTCAATTTCTGTCAAGAAACCTACACTCAGACCAACTGGTCCTACCTCAGAGATTCCCTCAATCTCCTACCTCAGGCCCTCTCAAGACCCTACCTCAGCCTTTATAGAATAGGCCTATAACTCAGTGATTTACCCAAACCACCTACCTCAGGTCCCTCCAGAACCCTACCTTAGCCTTTATAATTTAGGATAACAAACTCAGAGAAAAGATTCTCCTACCCACTAGAATATCTAGGAGATCTTACAATATAAAGTGTTAAAATAAACACAGAAAATAAAAAACCCTGTATTTTGATATGTTTGTTTACACAGATTCTTCAAATCAGCTAAAATAGGATTTCTTCTTGATAGATCTACAGACTGAAAAGTTCCTTCTCTGAATCAACAATCTTATTAATGTTGATCGGCGTGAATACCTTGAAGGTATTATTGATCAGATACAACTAGATCTTCAGATCAACCTAGTTAAAGGGATCTGAAGACTTTCTTGAAGACTTTCATCTTCTTCCTCTTTCTCGGAAATGTTGCCTGGTTAGGACTTGAAAGAAATTAGAATGAGAAATTTTGACTGATTGATTTGATCTGTCGATTGTTCTTTTTTATTCGATTCTCACATGTCATTCTTTTCTGTGAAGGCAACACTTTCTATTTTTAGAATTTGCAGATGGCTGGATTCTATTTGATGACATCAGCAACATACATCAAATTCTTCCTTGACCTATTTCTGTTGAAGTATGAGTTTTCTACAACTGACTTAATAGTTCAGATATGTCTTGACATGTTTGGTGTCGAATCAACATATTCTGAAATATAAGCGTCGAGTTGATCCAGATGTCTCGATGCATGTGTTGAGATATCTTAACAATCTCGGCACATTCTAACTTGGAATTTTTTTCATCAGAAGCTGAAAGTGTCGAGACAGTTGACTTGTCTCGACACACCCATTATTTGTGTCGACTTCTCTTAATACTGCCTTGTGTCGAGACAGTTAGAATGTCTCGACACAACTATCTTCTGTGTCAACATCTTCTGATTCCTCCTTGTGTCGAGACAGTGAGATTGTCTTGACACAACTGTCTGCTATGTCAACATCTCTTGATTCTACCTTATGTCGAGACAGTTTGATTGTCTCGACACAACTGTCTGCAATGTCGACATCTTCTGATTCTGCCTTGTGTCGAGATAGTGAGATTTTCTCGTCACAACTATCTACTGTGTCGACAACTACACTTAACATGCATTGTGACGAGATAGTTGATCGACATAATTTTACTCAAAATAATTCTCCTTTTTAATTTTTTAAGTAAGCTGACTTAGTCTTCAAGGTGTTGAGACAACTGACTTGTCTCGACACAACTTCTGCAGAGGTGTTGACACAATTAAACTGTGTCGACACATTTGTGCTTAGATAAACTTCTTCACTTTAAATACTGTGCATGCAAACTTAACATACATTAAATACAAATTTTTTTATATCATTGAATTGACAAGGGGCTTCTCCAAATCAGGTACACAATTCCCTATGTACCTAATTTTTTTTTTACAAATTGTTATAATCAGTTCATCAGGAAAAAACTCAATTTAATTTAATTTAATTTAACAAACAACATATAGGAATCTTGAGTTTGAATCATAGAATTTTTTTGCAATAACACGTCATCAAAGAACTACCTTCACTATAAAGAATACTAACAATTTAAGAATTTTTCATCCTTATCTTTTAATTTACAACAACATAACATCAAAGAATTTTCATCTAATTACACATGTAACACCCCAAAACCTATATATGAATCTGTCAAGAGGTGTCTAAGACCCTTAGAGAAGTTTATTGGAGATTTTGGGAAGAATTAAGGGTTCTTTGGAGGCCTTTTGGAGCCTTTAAGGCTATACACGGTCTGTGAAATATCTGTGTGCAAAGTTGTGTGTAGTTTTTCTAAGAAGTTTGGAAATTAGAGAGGAACACGGGTTGTGACACAGCTGTTTCCAAAGATGTGTGGAGCTACACGGTTAGCACATGATTGTGTATAAAGCCGTGTAGAGCTTTGTGGTTGGCGATTTATTTGAGTGCAGGTACACAACCTTGGACACAGGTATGTCACAAGCCGTGTATGGGTCCAAGAAGCCTATTTCAAGATGAAATCAAGGCCATACAAGGGGCTTAAGTAAGATTTGTTAATTTGGATTTGTTTTGGCTGTGATAATGTTGGGAAATGAGGGTTTTCGATCTCATTTCATCTTGGCTACTCTCTTTCTAAAAGAGGAGAGAGGGTAGAGTAAGGAAGGAGAAAGAGAAAGGTTTTCAACCATTGTTTGGGCTTTGGAGCTCCGAATCACACGTCGAGTTCAGATCCGCGGAGGTTTGTCTATTGCGGACATTTACATCCGGCTAGAGTCTACTTCATCACACCAAAACAAACATCAAGGGTAACAATCTCTCCTGAATTTAGGACATGCTTTTCCTCTTTGTGATACTATGCTTGCATACCAAGGTCCTTCTTTGCTAATTAACAAAAGGCTTGACTTCCTCCGAGTCGATGGAGTCCATCCACAACATATATTACATATAGAAGTCTAATGGGTTTACTAATTTAGGCATGTTGTGTGAAGCCCATCCGGACAGGTTGGTCTGGATTGGTGATGCTTGTTGCGCGTGCCGAAAAATGATTCCGAGAAATGCGTGAATGTGTTGCAAAGGTTGGCTTCAGAGAGCTTATAAAGCACTTTGCTAGACCCCATTGTGTTGTGGTGGTAGAAGGCAAACTTCTCCATAAAGACGTAGTAGAGAGCTCTTTGCCCTCCTATGATGGTTGTGATTGTGAAGCCTATGTCATGTTGAGTGGATTAGGTGTGTAGCGTGTTAGCGGTTAAATGCTTAAGGTAGTGAGTGACTAGCTTGTTGTGAGATAACTGGTTTATCATATTAACAGGCTAAGGAAAAGCTATACCCACATCATGTGGTTCAGCATGACAGCTTGAGAAAAGCATCATTGTTGGCATGGTGATTTAAATAATGGGCATTAGTTGAACCGAACCCGTACCATAACATTTTCAGCTCGATATATCGGATTAGCAATCGCTGAATAACATGGGATAAAGTCAATGCCGAAGTGTGCCTTGAGAGCATGAAACATGTAGACATGTGTGCCAATGTTTATATTGATTGTACTTATATTGTTTGTTCTTGGCTTGTTAGTAGCTACACATTCCATTATATATATATATATATATATATATATATATATATATTTATATATGCTACTTGTACTATTTTCATGCAGGGAAGATGTACCACAACCCCGGGAATGGGGCAGGGCCGCTATAACCCATGCCCATGGATTGTGGTCAGCTAAAAATTTGTGTTACATTATTTTGCCACATCTCTATGGTTTGTACAGGTACAAGTGCTAGTGAACGATAAATATATGGGTAGTTAATGACCTAGGGGGTGGTGAATAGGTGTCTTTTAAATTTGTTTGTCACTTATACTTAATAATTCAACCGATACTTGAAAATAAACAATCACAAGAACACAACACTAGCAATCCACAGAACACAAAGATTTTATAGTGGTTCCCCTATCTAGGGTACTTCCACTTTCCCCCTTCTTCCTTACTAGCAATGTGCTAGATAAGGTTATATATCCTCCTCTTCAACTCAGATCAACAAATCTTACAAACTCAGTTCCTTTCCAGAAACCTAAACCTCAGACCAATAGGTCCTACCTAAGAGATCCACCCAATCTCCTACCTCAGTTCCCTCAAGAACCCTACCTCAGACTATACAAGTCTTACACCTCAATGATCCCATACAAATCACCTACCTCAGGTCCCTCAAGAACCCTACCTCAGGTCCCTCAAGAACCCTACCTTAGGTCCCTCAAGAACCCTACCTCGGCCTTTATAAATCAGGTTTACAACTCAGAGAATATATCTCCTACCCACTATGATATCAAAAAGATCTTACAAAATTAAGAGGATAATTAGAAAGAAAGTAATCTCAGAAAATAATAACTCTGAGATTTTACTTATCTGAGAATTCATATTCTTTAATTCAGCAATACAGGATTTGTTCTTGATGAGCAGACTGGCTGAAATGATTCTTCACTGGATCTGCAATATTCTTGATGAAGATTAGCTTGATTTCCTTGAAAAACTTGTAGAACAGATCCACCTTAATCCTCTGATCGACTTATTAAAAGAATCAAAAGACTTTCTTGAAGACCCGCGTCTTCCTTATTCTTAGAGTTATTGCCCTTCTCTAACTTAGGAGAGATCAGAACGAGTGAAATGATTGTGCGATTCCTTCTCTTATGTTCTGTGTAGACGACCCCTCTATTTATAGACTTCGTGGGTTACTGGCTTCTGATTGATGACATAATCATATGCCATCATACTTCAAGTTTTCCTTCAAACATATTCTGATGAGATGTCGAGTCACTGCAACTAACATGACACTTCTGACTTGACATGACACTTCTGACTTTACATGACACTCAGCTGTGTTGACTTTGTACAACTTCATGATTATAAGTATCGAGAAGTCCCAAGTGTCTCGACACAATAATACTTAGTGTTCTTACTGTAAACTGCAAGATGTCGAGACATCTTAGCAGTATCAACACATCTGTACTTGATAGAATTTCCAGTCTAAACTTTAAGGTGCCGAGACAGTTGACTTGTCTCGATACAACTGTATGCTAGTTGTCGACATCTGCTTTAAATCTTCACTGTGTCAAGATAGTTGAATTGTCTCGACACTATAGTCTGTAGGGTGTCAACATCTTTAAGTCTACACTTCAGTTCTTTATTGTGTCGAGATAGTTGTATTGTATCGACACTACTGTCCGGAGCTTCAAGGTGTCGAGCTATCTGACTTGTCTCAACACCACTGACTTGATCTTCAAGGTGTCAAGATAACTGAATTATCTCGACACATTATTCTTGTATCTTTCTGATCAGAACACTTCACCTACAAAGGTGCCGACATAGTTGTGAAGTGTATCAACACTTTTTTACTTAGTCATTTCTCTATGCTGCAACTTGCTTGGCTTTGACTTTCCTGACTTCACTCAACACTATTAGTTGTATGGCATTGAGTGAACTGGCTTCACTCAATGCTTGTGGACTTAGGCAATTTCCTGTCTTTCGAGTCAGCTTCTTTGGGTCCATCTATCAATGTCACTTAGACCACCTGTCCAATCAATATGACATAGACTAACCTGCATGCAAGAACTAAAACATACATCAAATACATACTTGTGTATATCATTGAGTTTAAAGGGCATCTTCAAATCAAGTACATTATTTCTAATGTACCCAACAATCTCCCCCTATTTGGAGAAATCATAACCCCAATTCAATGATATACACCACCATACTAAAATAAGATAATTATGATGTACATGAAAAATGCTGAACAAAATAATAAAGGAAACAACAATAATAAAACAAATATAACAAAGTGCAACTAAACTTTTTCATTCCAATTTGTTCAAAGGTTACACTTTTCAGTTTTTACAATGTCCTAAAATAAAATTACATAGTTTCTAGAAAAGATAAATAATCTAAGATTATTCAAGCTCTTTGATGACAATGTCTTTTATTAATTATATCTTGGCTTTGACTTTAGGCACCTTATCATTAGCCATCTTCTTCTTTCCCTTATCATCTTTGGCCTTCAAAATCTTGTATTCCTTGAGTATTTGCCTTTCAGCATAATGATATAGCTCTGGGAAGTACTTGCTGGGCTCTATAGAATCAGCTGGGATCTTCCCTGCCTTCAGATCTTTCCTGAATTTATAAATAATCTCCTGCTGCTTTGTATGCTTGACCCATTCTTATTCTGAGTACCATTTTCCCCTGTCAGCTATATTGTTGTTAACTGCTTTCCATGCAGTGAGTATAATAGATCTGGAAGTTGGACTACACTACTCAAAATGTGGCTTTGCTTCAGCTTGCTCACTGAATCTCTTCTTGGATAATTGATCTTATTTTTCTTTGAGCAAGGCATGAGCAGCCATCTCCACCTCCTCACATACTATATTCTAAATCTGTGATGGAGGACTGTATATAGACTGTACTACAGTGTGAATAGCCTTAAACTGAGCTGGTTGGCAGCCAGACTCCGCTGTTTGATCTTTATCATAATTTATGGGAGGAAAGACTAGATTTTCTCTGATGCTATTGGAGGTCCAAATAGCATGCTCAGAGCTTGAATTTATTATTACTCTCTCCCCCTTTATGACTTCTCTCTTAATATGATCTCTTAAGTCATCCTTATGAAATCTTACTTGGTCTACAATATGATTAACCCCTAAGGACAAATGATTCTTTACTGTGAGCAAGTTATCATCTAGTTCTTTGCCAGAAGACTTGACTGCCTTAACCAAAGAGTCTGCATGTATAGATAGCTGAGTTTCAACATCTTTAGAGTTAGAGCCTATATTTATCTCCAGAGCTATAGTTTGCTCAACTAGCTTTACTAGTGAAATATCATGCAGTGTTATCATGTTGTTATTCATTCTTATCTGATTCTCAAGGACATATCCTTATTTAACAGCAATATCTTCTTAAGTCTCCTTTGACTCCATCTGCTGTTGAGCAAGATAGACTACATCATTTTGTCTTCTTTGGAAGAAGTCAGTCACATTCTTCTTCAACAAGTTGACCTCAAATCTAATGGATTTGATATCTTGTGCCAATTGGAACTACAACTACTTAGTGCTTTCATCTATATATTTTTCCAGTTGTCTTCTTTGTTGATCTAACATTATTTGCATTTGAATCAATAAGGAGCTGAAATCCAGAGGAGGAGCAGGTGCTATTCCATATTGAACTATTTTATTATACCTCCTACTCCTTTTCTTGAGTTCTTCAATTTTCTTTTTCTTGAGCTGAGAGGCTTCCTCCTCATCAGAATCTGAAGAACTGACAACTTCAACTGAAGTAGGCTCTTTAGCTCCTTCAGTGTTTGGGGCAAGATCTGTTATCTCCCCCTCAACCCTTACACATACTTCACCAAGGTTGAGTTTCTCCATGGTTTCATCCTCTAGTTGTGCTGAAGTATCAGAATAGTGATCATCTGGGAGTGTATCTTGTAACTTCTCCTGGATATCAGCTTCTTTATCCATAGGAAATTCTTCCTCATCCATTCTCATTCTCTTTATCAGACATCTGCACATCTTGTGCAGGAACATTTTCTAAGTCCGAAAGATCATTGGGGTTCTCCCCCTCAATGTGATCCCTAGCTGGGATTGTCTCCCCCTGCATCTGATCTCTAGTACCAGAAGAGGTCCTTAGAGAATTTTCTGGTGCTACATCAACATATTTTTCGTGCTGGAGCTTCCTTGTTCTTCAGAGTCACTAGAAGATTCTTATTCCACAACCACAACTTTCTTCTTCTTCTCTTTCTTCTTCTCTAGTACTGGTGTTTCTTTTGTTAATACTCTATCCCATCTTACTAGGATTCTCATATCGATTTTCCTCATATGATTGATCTTAGATACAATCTTGAGATTAAGACTATTAGGAAGTGCTTGGACCAAATATAGGTTTATAATCCTTCCCATATTAGGCTTCTTGATGCTCTCTACTATTTTGTAAAAGATAATTTTTCTCCAATTGGTCTTCACTTTGAATATTATCCTTGTCATTAGCTCAAATATTTGAGCAGAGATTCTGCCATGTGCTCCTGTTTTGCATAACTGCAGTTTTCCTATAATCTTTGACAGAAATTTACCTTGAGTATTCATTCCCTTCCTGACCAAGGTGATTCCAAGCTTTGTGGTTGAGGCCAATCCACACCACTCCAAAGCTTCTGCAGTCTTGGCAGAATCTAGGTCATCTTCTTGATCAATCCTTAGTAAGTGAAATATCTTGGCAAGTCTTCGTGTTGTGATTTTGACCTTTGTTCCATTCACTTTGGACTTAATATTTTCTGTGTTTGAGTCGAGATGAGCATTGGAAAGGAATTCTAGAACTTCTTGTTTCCAGACATTTGAAGGTTCTGAAAGCAGATATTCTAATCCTACTTCAGTGATTAGGGTTATTACATTTTTAATTTCTTCAGACGCCAAGTAGAATCCATTTTAGGCAAGTTCATAACCTTCAAAGATATTATCGTCACACTTGGGTCCCATGAGAGTGGAGAGAAATGGTTGATGAGTGTCGACTGATCTGAATTCTAGGGCTCGACACTCAGAAATCCACAATTCACAATATCAAGAAAGCGTAGTCGACTTCTACTCTCACACCCTATTTATAGTTTAATATTTTCTGAAGTCAAAAAGGTGCGTTCCATTTAGACTGTTCCCAATTTTTTGGAAAATACCTAGTGTTGAAACAGGAAAAATTATTTGTCGAGATGTGTCGACACAAGGATAATGTCTCTCGATATATACCTTCGGGTCTCGACACCCTTTGATGTCTAGACACTTACTTTGGTGTCTCGACACAACTTTTGACTTAGCCAATATTTTGTCTCATGAACTATAGAAACCCTATACTTAGATGTTTTTACTTGATATTTAATTAAGTAAACTTAATTACTGATTAATATTTTATTGTTTTTTCATCAATCTTTATGTATGCATTAATTATTCCAAATTTAACATGCCAAGTTCAAACTTAAAGAAATTAAATTTCTCTTCATCTAGGGGCTTAGTTAAAATATCAGCTATCTGTTTATTTGTAGGAACAAATTCTAGATTAATGTCTTCCTTTTCTACATGCTCCCTAATAAAGTGATATCTAATCTCAATAGGTTTAGTTTTACTATGTGACATAAAATTATTTGTAATTGAATTGGCACTAGTAAAATCACAATATAATGGAGTTTTACTTAGCTGAATGTTGTAGTCTTATAATTGATGCTGAATCCAAAGCAATTGTGCACAATAACTTCCAGCTGAAATGTACTCAGATTCAGCAGTGGATATTGCTACACTTGTTTGTTTTTTACTGCTCTATGACACTAGCCTTCTTCCAAGGAACTGGCATGAACTTGAAGTGATTTTCCTATCTTCTTTACAACCAATATAATCTGAGGGTTGCTCAACAAGACCCTTTCTTTGAGGTTATTATTAAGGAATGCTGACTTCACATCTATTTGGTAAACCTTGAATCCTTTGTAGGCATAATATGCCAGGAAGAGTCTAATAGCTTCCGATCTAGCCACGAGTCCAAAGGTTTGATCAAAATATATACCCTCTTCTTGTCTATAGCCCTTTGCAACCAGTCTAGCCTTATTTCTGACTATAACACCATTCTCATCCAGTTTGTTCCGATAGATCCACTTGGTTCCTATGATGTTACAATCATCTAGTCTAGGAACGAGCTTCCAGATATTACATCTCTTGAACTAGTTCTATTCTTCCTGTATAGCCACTATCCAAAAATAGGTCTATATTGGCTTCTTCAAACTTCTTTGGTTTTGTTTGAGATAGAAAACTTGAATACATTACAGTGTTGTGTTGTCTACTTCTTATGGTCACACCATGAGCTGCATTTCTAATGATCAGTTCCCTTGGATGATCCCTTTGATGTCTGACAGCAACTGGTAATGTGACCTCTTCTCTTTGAATAGCTTCATCTTGTTGCTGAGTCTCTACTTCTGGTTATTCCTATACAAGTTCTTCCTCAACAATGTTGACTCCATCTTGTATACTTTGGCTTGTTGGAACTGAGTCTTCTATTGATAGCTCCTTTAGCTTCAAGTCTTCTCCTGTTGTGCTTGATGTACTTGGCTTATCATTATAATACATAGAACTTACATCAAATACAACAAGAATAAACTCCCCTACAACATGTTCCCTCAAGTTATAGACCCTATAGGCCTTACTGTAGTTACTATAACCAACAAATATGCCTTCATAAGACTTCTCAACAAACTTAGTTATATATATTTTCCCATTATTAAGGACAAAACACTTACATCCAAAGATTCTAAAGTATGCCAAGTCTGGTTTTCTGCCCTTCATTAGCTCATAAGGAGTTTTATTCAGGCTTTTGTTGATTGAAGCTCTATTAAGAACATGACATAATGTGTAATAGCTTCAGCCTAGAAATATTCAGGGAGAGAAGAATCACTCATCATGGTTCTTCCAGCTTCAATGAGAGTTCTGTTCTTTCTCTCTAAAATCCCATTTTATTGGGGTGTTCTTGGAGAGGAAAACTCTTGTTGAATCCTATGATCATCACAAAACTTCATCATGTATTCAGATTAAAACTCGGTTCCATGATCACTTCTTATTTTGACCACAGAATTGTTCAATTTATTTTCTATTTGTTTGACAAATGTCTTAAAGACATCAAGAGTTTCAGAATATTTCCTTAAAAAGAAAACCCAAGTAAATATGGAATAGTCATTAACAACCACAAAGGTGTAGACTTTTCTACCTAGACTATGAACTGGCATATGACCAAACAAGTCCATATACAAGAGGTATAAATACCTCACAGAGTCTTTGGTTTCAATGCTTTTGAAGGAAACATTGTTCTGCTTGCCTTTTTAGCATGCAGAGAAAATGCTCTCCTTAGTGCATTTAATGTTAGGACCATTCCTAACTAGCTCTTTACTGAATATCTTGCCTATGGTCTTATAGTTCAAATGAGCTAGCTTCTTGTGCCATTTGACATAGTGTGAGGCTTTCTCTTTTGCAACTAGTCATATGTGAGAGTCTGAATTTAGACAAAGACCATTTAAACAGTACACATTCCCACTCCAAGTCCTGTCAAGATGACCTCTTGGTCACTTGACTTCTTTATGTGGCACTCATCTTTGTGGAATGAAATATCATAGCCAAGATCACAAAGTTGACTTATGCTTATAAGGCTGTGTTACAACCCTTCCACATAAGCAACTTTAGTGAAAGTGACTAAGCCATTTGTAATCTTACCATAACCTCTGGTAATCGATTTGTCAGCTCCACCAATGAACACCTTTAGTCCATTCTTCACTGGAATAAACTCCCTTAAATTGATCTTGGTTCCAGTCATGTGTCTGGAACATCCACTATCAAAGTATCAGATGGACCTATCTCTGGTGCTTCGACATACCTACAAAATAAAGATTTTTTATCCTTAGGAACCCAAATTGTCTTGGGTCCTAGGTGCTTGTTAGCTGGGGATCCATTGAGAACACCTGAGAATTTCTTAGCTATGTACATTTTATGTATATGAGACACTGTGTGATTGAACCAGCAGTCCTGAGCAAAGTGTCCATTCTTTCCATAATATCAACACTCATATCTCTTGTATCTCCTCTTTGGAGGCACAATATGAACTTTATGCTGCCATTCCTTAAGATAAGAATCGACAACTTTTACAGTTGCATTTTGACTGTGAGCAAGTGGTTTGTTTTTCCTCACTGTGATAGCAGTCCTCCTTGGAGGAAACACATTAGGAATAGCTTTCCTATTCATAGATGTGCTAGGTGCTCCTGGTCCAGACTTTTGGATTTCTTTTCCTTTGGTCTGAGACACAAGCTATGTCAACACTGGACCCTTTTGTCCTGTCAGCTTTCTGCCTCTCCTTCTCCTAGGTTTTATATAACCAAGACCACTTCCAGGAGTTCCTGAGAAGGTATCTATTATGGGTAGCATAGTCTTAGGTTTAGAGAACTGCTGAACAAGTCTTTTCTCATTCTAGAGTATGAGTTATAACTCCTGAATGGTTGCATCTCTTTGTTTGAGAAACATGATTTTATCATCAATGATCTTAGTTAGCTTAGCTAACTTTGAACTTTGAAGACCAATCTGCTGAGTAGCCATCTCATGATGGTACTCAAGACCTCTTAGTGATGCAATCTTAATAGCTTGTTCTTTAATAAGCTTTTTTCTCTTTACAAGAGCCTCTAGCAGTTTTCCAAACTTAACTGTGAGCTGCTATAGTTCAGTCTTAGAGTTAGACTTATATGAATCAAAATTTGAGTTACATGAGTCCGACTCATCCTTAGTCTTATGAGCAGAAGTTGTAAAACAAATAGAATTGTCAAAGATTACCTGAGTATCCTGACCTTCAACAATTTCTGTTTCTCGATTACCAGACAGTGCCATCAAGTTAACCTCTATATCATCTTCAGAGTCACCATGGAGTGATGAAGTTGTGGAGTTATTGCCCTTATATATAGCCTCTCTGATGAATTCCTCTTCACAGGAGAACAATCCAATGTGAGCATATTCTTCATCTGATTCAGTTGAATCTGAATCACTATCAGATAAAGTCTTTGGCTTCTTTGCCATTATACACTTTTTTGACTTATTATCTTTGTATAACTTTTTTTCCTTGGACATAAATAGCAAATAATGTCAGTCTTAACTTGTTTGTTCTAGTTTGAATCATACCTGACCACAGAGTTATTTCTGTGTTTGTCTTTATTTTTGATGGAACTTGGTTCTGATAATGTCTTCTTGTTCCATTACTTCCTTCATCTCATCATCTTCTTGAATTGACTGGTGAACAATGCCAATTCATCATCTGATAATTGTTCTGATGAAGAACTAGTCCCAGTGCTAACTGTATCTTCATCCCTTCTTGGTGATGATGGAATTTCTCTTCTAGCCTTCTTTGATGTGACTGCTTTGAAAGCCACGGATCTAGTCTGATTTGAACTTCTAGCAGATTCATCTTCAACTTTTTTATAATTTAATTAAAACTTATATGACAACAACTTCCCATACAAATCCTAGGGTAACATGTTCCTCAAATTGCCCATTTATCTTACAACATAAATCTTTATGTCCCATTCTTTATTTAAGGATCTCAGAAACTTATTATTAAGATCTTAGTTTGGGAAATGTCTGCCATAATTCTTGAAGTCATTGACTATTCTAAAGAACTTTTCATAATAATGTTTTATAGAATCAGTCTTCACTTGCTTGAATGCCTCATACTGCTGGTTGAGTAGAGACTTTCTATCATCTCTGACTTCTTCTATGCCTTCCATATAAACTTTTAGAGTATTCCACATCTCCTTGGATGTTTTATAGTGTACTAAGTTCTAAAAATTTGAATTATCTATTGCACTAACAATTAGGTTTTGTGCTCTTTTATCCATGGTAGCAAGAATCACCTCATCCTTTGTCATATCAGATAAACTCTTAGGGGTTTGCACATTTGCATCTAAGATAGATACTTTCATGGGAATATATGGTCCCTCTTGTACAGTGACAAAGATTCTTGGATCTGATGCCTCCATAAATAATCTCACTCTCTGCTTCCAAATAGGAAAATTATCCTTTGTACACATAGGAAGCTTCATAGAACTGAGTTCTCCGTGAGATTCTAAAGCAATGAGATCTGATATATATCAACCACCCTTATGATATTTTTCTAACGGTTAGGTCTTTCTTTGAATAACCTCACTCTGATACCACAAGAAAGATAAATATATAGGTAGTTAATCACCTAGAGGGGGAGGGGGTGAATAGGTGTCTTTTAAATTTCTTTGTCACTTATACTTAATAATTCAGTAGATACTTGAAAATAAACAATCACAAGAACACAACACAAGTAATCCACAAAACACAAAGATTTTATAGTGGTTCCCCTATCTAGGGTACATCTACTTCCCTCCTTCTTCCTCACTAGCAATGTGCAAGATAAGTTTATATCTCCTCCTCTTCAACTCAGATCAATAGATCTTACAAACTCAGTTTCTTTCCAAAAACCTACACCTCAGACCAACAGGTTTTACCTCAGAGATCCACCCAATCTCCTACCTCAGGTCCCTCAAGAACCCTACCTCAGACTATACAAGTCTTACACCTCAGTGATCCTACACAAATCATCTACCTTAGGTCACTCAAGAACCCTACCTCAGTCTTTATAAATCAGACTTACAACTCAGAGAATATATCTCCTACCCACTCAGATCTCAAAGAGATATTACAAAATTAAGAGGATAATGAGAAAGAAAGTAATCACAGAAAACAACAACTCTGAGATCTGACTTATCTGAGAATTCAGATTCTTCAATTCATCAGCACAGGATTGGTTCTTGATGAGCAGACTTGCTGAAATGATTCTTCACTGGATCTGCAATGTTATTGATGATGATTGGCTTGATTTCCTTGAACTTATAGAATAGATCCACTGTAATCCTCTGATCAACTTATTGAAAGGATCAGAAGACTTTCTTGAAGACCTGCGTCTTCCTTCTTCTTGGATTTGTCGCCCTTCTCTGACTTAGGAGAAATTAGAATGAGTGAAATGATTGATTGTGTGATTCCTTCTCTTGTGTTCTGCGTAGACGACCCCTCTATTTATAGCATTTGCGGGTTGCTGGCTTCTGATTGATGACATCATCATATGTCATCATACTTCAAGTTTTCCTTCAAATGGATTCTAATGAGATGTCAAGTCACTGTAGCTGACATTACACTTTTGACTTTACTTGACACTTAGCTGTGTTGACTCTATACAACTTCATGATTATAAGTTTCGAGAAGTCCCAAGTGTCTTGACACAATAATACTTAGTGTTCTTACTGTAAATTGCAAGGTGTCGAGACATCTTAGCAGTCTCGACACATCTGTACTTGATAGAATTTCAAGTCTTAACTTGAATGTGTCGAGACAGTTGATTTGTCTCAACACAACTATCTGCTGGGTTTCGACATCTGCTTTAAATCTTCACTGTGTCGAGATAGTTGAATTGTCTCGACACTACAGTCTACCATGTGTCGACATCTTTAAATCTACACTTCAGTTCTTCATTGTGTCAAGAAAGTTATATTGTTTCGACACTACTGTCCTGAGTTTTAAGGTGTCAAGATATCTGACTTGTCTCGACACTGCTGACTTGATCTTCAAGGTGTCAAGATAACTGAATTGTCTCGACACAGCTGTCTTGTATCTTTCTTATCTCGACACTTCTCCTACAAAAGTGCCGACATAGTTGTGAAGTATATCAACACTTTTGTACTTCATCATTTCTCTATGCTGCAACTTGCTTGGCTTTGACTGTCCTTACTTCACTCGGTACTATTACCTGTATGGAGTTGAGTGAACTGGCTTTACTCAACGCTTGTGGACTTAGTAAATTTTTCTTCAGTAACTTCCTTGATATTTGGCTTTGAGTGAGCTTGCTTCACTAAACGCTTGTGGACTTAGGCAATTTCCTGCTTTTCCAGTCAGCTTCTTTGGTTCCATCTATCAATGTCATTTAGGCCACCTATCCAATCAATATAACATAGAATAACCTGCATGCATGAACTGCAACATACATCAAATACATACTTTTGTATATCATTGAGTTGAAAGGGCTTCTTAAAATCAAGTACAATATTTCCAAAGTATCCAACAATCTACCCCTATTTTGAGAAGTCATAACCCCAATTCAATGATATACACCATAATACCAAAATAAGATAATTATGATGTTTATGAAAAATGCTGAACAAAATTATAAAGGAAACAATAATAATAAAATAGATATAACAAAGTGTAACAAACTTTTTCATTCCAATTATTTCAAAGATTACACTTTTCAGTTTTTTACAATGTCCTAAAACAAAATTACATAGTTTCTAGAAAAGAGAAATAATCTAAGATTGTTCTGGCTCTTTGATGACAATGCCTTTTCCTGATTGTATCTAGGCTTTAACTTCAGGTACCTTGTCATTAGCCACCTTTTTATTTCCCTTGTCATCTCCGGCCTTTAAGATCTCTTCTTCCTTGAGCCTTTGCCTTTTAGCATAATGATATGGATTGGGGAAGTACTTGATGGGCTCTATAGAATCAGCTGGGAACTTCCCTGCCTTCAGATCTTTCCTGAATTTATAAATAATCTCTTGCTACTTTGTATGCTTGACCCATTCTTGTTCTGAGTACCATTTGCCCCTATCAGCTATATTGTTGTTAACTGTTTTCCATGCAGTGAGTATAATAGATTTGGAAGTTGGACTCCACTGCTCAAAATCTAACTTTGCTTCAGCCTGCTCCTTGAATCTCTTCTTAGATAATTGAGCTTCTTTTTCTTTGAGCAAGGCTTGAGAAGCCATCTCCACCTCCTCACATACATCATTCTGAATCTGTGGTGGAGGACTGTACATAGACTGTACTGCAGTGTGAATAGCCTCAAACTGATCTGGTTGGCAGCCAGACTCAGCTATTTGATCTTCATCATAATTTATGGGAGGAAAGCCTAGAGTATCTCTGATGCTATTAGAGGTCCAAATAGCATGCTTAGAGCTTGACTTTTTCATTAATCTCTCCTCCTTTATGACTTCTCTCTCAATATGATCTCTTAAGTCATCCTTATGAAATCTTACTTGGTCTACAAGATGATTAACCCCTGAGGACAAATGATTCTTTACTTTGAGCAAGTGATCATCTAGTTCTTTGCCAGAAGACATGTCTGCCTTAACCAAAGAGTCTGCATGTATAGATAACTGAGATTCAACATATTGAGTGGTAGAGCCTGTCTTTCTCTCCAGACCTGTAGTTTGCTCAACTTGCTTTACCAGTGAAATATCATGCATTATTATCCTGTTATTATTCATTCTTGTCTGATTCTCAAGGACATATTCATATTTAACAGCTATATCTTCTTGAGTCTCCTTTGACTCCTTCTGCTGTTGAGCAAGGTAGACTACAACATTTGCTCCTCTTTAGAAGAAGTCAGTCACATCATTCTTCAACAAGTTGACCTCAAATCTAATGGATTTGATGTCTTGTGCCAACTAGAAATACAATTCCTTAGTGCTGTCATCTATATATTTTTCTAATTGTTTTCTTTGTTGATCTAGCATTATTTGCATTTGAATCAATAGGTAGGCAAAATTTAGAGGAGGAGCAGGTGTTGTTCCAGATTGAACTATTTTCTTATAGCTCCTACTCCTTTTCCTGAGTTCCTCAATATTCCTTTTCTTTACCTGAGAGGCTTCCTCTTCATCAGAATCTGAAGAACTGACAACTTCAACTGAAGTAGGCTCTTTAGCTCCTTCAGTGTTTAGGGCCAGATCTGCTATCTCCCACTCAACCCTTATACCTACTTCACTAAGGTTGAGTTTCTTTTTTGTTTCATCCTCTAGTTGTGCTGAAGCATCACACTAATGATCATCTGGGAGTGTATCCTTTAACTTATACTGGATATCAGCTTCTTTATCCATAGGAAATTCTTCCTCAGTCTCCTTAGAGACTTCATTCTCATTCTCTTTATCAGACATCTGTACATCTTATGCAGAAACATTTTCTAAGTCTAGAAGATCATTGGGGTTCTCCCGCTCAATGTGATCCCTAACTAGGATTATCTCCCCTGCATCTGATCTCTAGTACAAGAAGAGGTCCTTGGAGAATTTTCTGGTGCTGTATCATCATGTTTTTCTATGCTAGAGCTTCCTTATTCTTCAGAGTCACTGGTAGATTCTTCTTCCACAACCACTACTTTCTTCTTCTTCTCTTCCTTCTTCTCTAGTACTGGTGTTTCTTTTGTTAATTCTCTATCCCATCTGGCTAGGATTTTCATGTCCATTTTCCTCATATGATTGATCTTATATCCAATCTTGAGATTGTGACTGTCAGGAAGTGCTTGGACCAAATAAAGGCTTATAATCCTTCCCATTTTGGGCTTCTTGATGCTCTCTGCTTTTTTGTCAAAGACAATTTTGCTCCAGTTAGTCTTCAGTTTGAATATTATCCTTGTCATCAGCTCAAACATTTGAGCAGAGATTCTGTCATGTGCTCCTGTTTTGCATAGCGGCACTTTTCCTATAATCTCTGACAAAAATTTGCCTTGAGTATTCATTCCCTTCCTGACCAGGGTGCTTCCAAGCTTTGAGGTTGGAGCCAATCCACAACACTCCAAAGCTTCTACAATCTTGGTAGAGTCTAGGTCCTCTTCTTGATTAATCCTTGGCAAGTGAAATATCTTGGCCAGCCTTTTATTGTGATTTTTACCTTTGATCCATTCAATTTGTAATTAATCTTTTTTGTGTTTGAGTCGAGATGAGCATTGGAAAAGAATCCTAGAACTTCTCGTTTCCAGACATTTGAAGGTTCTGAAAGCAGATATTCTAATCCTGCTTCAGTGATTAGGGTTATTACATTCTTAATTTCTTCAGACGCCGAGTTGAATCCATTTCAGACAAGTTCATAACCTTCAAAGATGTTATCGTCACACTGTGGTGCCATGAAAGTGGAGATAAATAGTTGATGAGTATCGACTGATCTGAGTTCTAGGTCTCAACACTCAGAAATCAACAGTTCATAATATTAAGAAAGCGTAGTCAACTTCTACTCTCACACCCTATTTATATTCTAATCTTTCCTGAAGTCAAAAAGGCGCGTTCCATTTAGATTGTTCCCATTTTTTTGGAGAATACCTAGTGTTAAAACAGGAAAAATTGTCTGTCGAGATGTGTCGACACAAGTCGAGACAAGGATAATGTCTCACGACATATACCTTAGGGTCTCGACACCCTTTGATGTTTAGACACTTACTTTGGTGTATCGACACTTATTTTGGTGTCTTGACAAAACTTTTAACTTAGCCAATATTTTGTCTCCTGAACTATAGAAACTTGATTCTTAGATGTTTTTACTTGATATTTAATTAAGTAAACTTAATTAATGATTAATATTTTATTCTTATTTTCACCAGTCTTTATGTATGCATTAATTATTCTAAATTTAACATGCCAAGTTCAAACTTAAAGAAATCAAATATCTCTTCATCTAGGGGCTTAGTGAAAATATCAGTAATCTGTTTATTTGTAGGAACAAATTCTAGATTAATGTCTTCCTTTTCGACATGCTCCATAATAAAGTGATTTCTAATCGCAATATGTTTTGTTCTACTATGTGACACATGATTATTTACAATTGAAATGACACTAGTAGAATCACAATATAATAGAGTTTTACTTAGCTAAATGTTGTAGTCTTGTAATTGATGCTAAATACAAAGAAAATTGTGCACAATAAATTCCAGCTGAAATGTACTCAGATTCAGCTATGGATATTGCTAAACTTGTTTGCTTTTTTGCTACTCCATAACACTAGCCTTCTTCCAAGGAACAGACATAAACCTGAAGTGCTTTTCCTGTCTTCTTCACAACCTACATAATCTGAGGGTTGCTCAACATAGACCCTTTCTTTGAGGTTATCATTAAGGAAGGCTGACTTCACATCTATTTGGTAAACCTTGAATCCTTTGTAGGCTGCATATGCCAGGAAGAGTCTAATAGCTTCCAATCTAACCACTGGTGTAAAGATTTTATCAAAATCTATACCCTCTTCTTGTTTATAGCCATTTGCAACCAGTCTAGCCTTATTTCTGACTATAACACCATTCTCATCCAGTTTATTCCTGTAGATCCACTTGGTTCCTATGATGTTACAATAATCTGGTCTGGAAACCAGCTTCCAGACTTTAAATCTCCTTAACTGGTTCAATTCTTCCTGCATATCCCCTATCCAAAATGGGTCTATATTGACTTCTTCAAACTTCTTTGGTTCTGTTTGAGATAGAAAACTTGAATACATTATAATGTTGTATGTCTACTTCTTGTGGTCACACCATGAGCTGCATCTCCAATGATCTGTTCCTTTGGATGATCACTTAGATGTCTGATAGTAACTGGTAATGTTACCTCTTCTATTTGAACAACTTCATCTTATTGCTGAGTCTTTTCTTCTAGTTATTCCTGTGCAAGTTCTTCCTCAACAATGTTGACTCTATCTTGTATACTTTGGCTTGCTGGAACTGAGTCTTCTATTGACTACTCCTTTAGATTCAAGTATTCTCCTGTTATGCTTGATGTACCTGGCTTATCATTATAATATATAGAACTTTCATCAAATACAATATGAACAGTCTCCTCTACAACTTGATCCCTCAAGTTGTAGACCCTATAGTCCGAGTGTGTTCCATTTACGCGCTCCCTTAAGCGCATCAACCACTATTACGCATGTGATCCTTCTGTTGTCCCAACTATTGGCGGCCAACCATCTGAGATGGTCGTCGCCTCTGCAAGCAACGCCCACGGACATGCGCCCCAAGCAAGGTCTACCTCTACAAAGCCGACACCTAGCTTGCCTCCACGAGATCGGTGTTTGGCCGGTTGCCGGTTGATCGACTTCTTTAAGGTCGGCATAAGCATCTCCTAGCTGGCCTCCATAAGGCTAGTGTCTAAGAAGCCTCTATAAGGATAACAATGGCATCGCCTGGGCGGCCTTCGTAAGGCTAGTGCCTGGGTGGCCTCCGTGAGGCCTTTTCTCGGGCCCTCCTGGAAGGCATCTGTGAGGCCTCTACCTTGGTAGGCGCTACCCGGTTAGACCTCACAAAACCGGCACAAGCATATCGGGCGACCTTCGCAAGGCTGTCGCCCGTGCTTCCTCTAGGAAGCTGGTGCATGAGCAATACTTAGGCGGCCTCTACGAGGCCTACATCCAGGCGACCTCTACTAGGCTGGTGCCCGAGCAGCCTCTGCCCGACCAACCTACTTAGGGCCAATGGATGCTCGATCGTCCCTCCCTGGCCGGGTTCCTCTTCGGCCGGACCCCCTTCAACCGCCTCCTCTTCACCAGCATCTAATCATTCTCACGCAATCTCCAACGCTCGCTATGTGGATAACCACCCATGTAACAACCTATCATGAGATGGTGTCAATATTCGAAATTTTATATGATTGTATATAGTAAAATTATTAAAATAACATACACATTGAACTATATTAAATTGGGATATAATTAGCAAAAATGGTGGTTATAGTCTACAGATAACCGTGTATCTATCGTAACAACCCATAGGGCCTATAAATAAGGCCCCAGACCTCCCTTTATTCTAACTTTTCTCCTCACAGACTTCTCCTCTTATAGGTCAGAGGTCTGTAGAAATCTTTGTCGCCACCCTTGGAGATCTTCGAGCGCTTTGAGTAGGCGGTCCGAGATTTGGAGGATTTTGACACGTTGGTATTTTAAAATTAAATATGTATATTTTAAAGATGATATTTTATTCTGTTTCGAGTGGTATTTCATTCCCGTTAGTTTCCCATGTGTCATTTTTTGCTACTATATAGTTTTTTCTTTTTCCTCCCTCCATCTCTGTTTTAGGGAAAAATTTTTTAGGGGACTCTAGATTTGAAGGAAACCTATTTAGGCGAGTGCAAGAAAACCACAAATCAAATTAAAAAAGGGGACACTTTACATATTGTTGAAAGATGACAAAGGTAACATTCATTAAAAATGCCAAAATTCTACATTGATCATATTGATATGTTGTTTGTCTTTACAAATATTCTGAATTAATTGAGATATTTATTCAACCCGTATTTAGCAAACCAGGACCAGATACCATACAGGGGCCCTATATGAGCAGGTTTAGCATAATTGGGTAATGAGTGAGTTTAAGGCACGGGCCCATCTTGCAACTAACTCAGTGCATGTTCAATCCATGGCCTGAGGAGTGAAACCGAGCATCATGGAGTACTCATCGACATTTAGGCGAGGCGAGCCCAGTCTTTTGCCCCCATACAGTATTATACTCACCATATGGATGGCTAGGTGAGTAGAGGTTCTTCTGACTTGCGTACTTGACAATTTATTTATTTATTTACAGCCTTTCAGTATTTTGGTTATCCACACACCATCTGAGTCTGGGAATAGTATCCTCAAAGTGGCAGAGGCTTTTGTATTCAAACCATCTGGGCTATGGAGGTTGTTATATGCAGTACTTTTAGGACCTTTTTACCCTCGAAACATTTTACCTATAAATACGACCCCAAACACCTCAGAGAAGGCAGACCCAACTTCCTAGAGCTCGCCCATTTTGAGTTTCTTCTCAGTGCTGTCCGAGGTGTCGATCTCATTTTTTGGCTTTATAAGGGGAAGTTGATTAATGAACTTCTGGGTGTGTGGCGGGTATTCCGTGCTACAGCTCACGGGTCTATGTGTAGACATTTATCTCTTCACTCTGTGAGGGTCTAGTATAAACTCAGAACATCCAAATCTTCGATGTTCGATGATGAGTTTTATAATGAGATATTCTCCCTCTTAATACAAACTCCGTATAAACGATATCTGAGTTTCAATAATATCCATTTTGATATTTGAGATGAATAGAATGGCATCTGAGATACAATTTTTGACATCTCAGTTATGACATCTTTGATGTCATGTTTGAGTATTGATATATGAAGTATTATTGACATTCACTTGTGAATTATAGGAAACTATAAAAGATAAATATGTATTCCAAATATCTCAAACTTAAGATGAGTCATATGAAATGTATTGTAATTACACTCATACTATTAGTTTTAGTGATAGCAAAGAATATCATTTGGTCTGGCTAGGTGCAAATTGTAACATCTTGACTATTAATTAGGTCACTAGGACCCTATTGACCTAATTAAGGCTCCTTAACATCCCACAAGGTACAAATTATAAAAATATATTTCTTAGAATTTGGGAGATGACCCCAAAATATTATTTTGAGAAGATGAGCTCAAAATTAACTTCCGTTGGTTACATTAAACTCTTATGACCCATACAAGTGCAACATAACACGTTACATTTGAATCCAAGGTTGTTTAGTGAAAATGACTATTTAGTTAATGTTGTCTGACTCAACAACCTTTGAATGACATTATGAACAAATGAGCTCAGAATTGACTTCTATCAGATGCCTTATGTTAGAACATGCATTTCACAACTTTTAGTTTGATAATAACAAATCCCAGTTTGTATTTTACCTTGCTTGTTGCGTGTTTATAGTGTATGGGAACTGTAGGTTCAATACTCTTTAGAAGACACGTCAAAATGAAGAAGATGATGCTCTTTCTATAGCTATTGCCGGGCAGTATCGATACCATTAGCGCTAGCACTAGCAATTCGACAGCAGGAGCAAAAGCACAATAAATTAGGTGCTACCTTCAGGTGTTACCTCTACCGCTGGCATTAGTGTTTGTGATAAAAAAGGCAAGATCCTCAAGAAAGGAAAGTATGCAAAAATGGAAATATGATGCTCAAAAAAGGAAGAGCTACCATTGGGCGGTATCACTAATGCCAGATGATATCTTTTCGAAAACCCATTTTCGGAATAAAATGTTGCCTAAAATACTGCTTTGAAAAGAAAGAAAAGTTTCCTAAAATAGTTACCACACGACGGTAGAACTAACACTGGCGTTATTTTTTGCACCTATAAAAAGAGCGGACCTCTTCCTTCCAGACAGACAATAAAGAACATGACTTGAAGACACAATTCTTGTACTTTTGTAAGTGCCTCCTACTTATTGTAAAGAACTCCCTTCAACACTCGTAAATGCCACAAACTCGAAAAAAGATTGATCATGCAAATTCTACACGAGGGATATGCCAAACATTTATGATGATCCTTGGCCTACCTTCGTCACCTTTGAGCTCATTATATCGAGGGAGTTTTCAATATTGTTATATTAGTATTTATTTTATTTCTTATTGGTGTAAATTTGCCATAAGTAGGGGAGACTAAGTCTTGCAATGCTTAGGGGAAAAATTTTCTTGTGTGGAAGTTGGTTTCCTGGGAGGATTTTGCAATTTGCCGCATGTTGTGGCGACTAGGTCTAGGGTAGATCTAGGGGAGATTCGAGGCTGTATCTTGGATAGATAGGATAGAACCAATCGGTCCTTAGGAGAAGCATCGGTATAGAAAACCAAAAGATTTTTACTATCGCTTCGATCTCAAGCGTCATTGGGGTCTCAGTTTTGTAATTACCATTTTTAAAATAAAACATCTTTTCTTTCATTACTCGCTCACTAATTTTTATTTCTAAGTTTACCAGAAAAGGGAATTTCAGTTACTCATACAGAGTAGTAGTTGCTACCGCTGGCGCTAGCAATAGAAACTACAATTTTACTACTGCTTGTTTTAAAATCATATTATTATTAAAAACTCTTTATTCACCCGCCTTTAAGGGTGCTGCAAGATCCAACAAGTGGAATCAGAGCTAGGTTATCCCAAATCGCATTAACACCCGAGGATAATGGAGCTCCATGATCTCGCTTTCCATGCAAGGGATAAGTAGACCACCATTTTCACTAAAACTGATTATAAATACTAGAAAACGCATATGTGTTGTTTTTAATGAATCTAAATATTGAGGTCTAGAATATGATATAAACTAGGTACAATTCTGCTACATATATTGTTGGAGAAGTTAACATAGACAAACCAAGGGATGAGTCAGATGAGGGAGACAAAACTAGGTGTACGAATAATATAATGACAATGAATGCCTTGTTTTGTGCTCCGAATAGGACTGAGTTTAATAGAGTCTGTGTGTATATAACTGTCTATAATATTTGGAATATTCTGGAACAAACTCATGAAGGTACTTCTCAGGTGAAAGACTCAAAATTTTTTCAACTAGAGTCGAAATATGAGAATTTCTAGATGGAGGCAGATGAGGACGTTGATTTAATGTACACATGATTCACTAAGATCGTCAATGCCTCAAAGATTCTTTTGAAAACCTTCCCAAATGGTGATCTAGTGCTGAAAATCCTTCAGTCTCTCCCACCAAAGTTTAATCCAAAAGTGACAACTATCTTTAAGTCACACAATCTGTAATAGTTCTGGATTGATAACCTCATTGGTAACCTCAAAACCCATAATGTTGAACTCAAAATCCAAGACAAAAAATACAATAAGGATCCCAAAAAGAAAGCCTTGGCATTCAGGTCAAGAAAAGATGCCGATAACGATGACAAGGAGGATGAAGGCCTCTTCGTGAAAAACTTCAAGAAGCTCATGAAGGGCCTGGAAAGGAGAAAGTCCTTCCAGAAATACTTCCAAAAGGATGCAAGGAGGAAATTCTTGATATCCAGGAAGGAGAAAGCCAATGATGATGAAGATGAGTGTCTTCCACTGAAATGCTTCCACTGTAGGAAAATCAGTCACATCAGAAGCTAGTGCCCAAAATACCTGAAAGAGTAGAATGAAAAATAACACAAAGACAAGGAGAAGAAAGAGGTTTTGAAGGTGGACACATGCGATTATTATTTATCTGAAGAATCACGTCACTCCAACTCTAGTTACGATGAAGAGGCCAATATATGCCTAATATGGAAAAGCCATAATTCATGTGATGAAGATTATAGTGTCCAAAGCGACACTGGGGTAGTTCTTGCTACTTATGATGATCTTTGAAATTTATTTAATTAAAGTTTAAAAGAACTTGATATTTTAAAAATTAGAAAAAGATTCTTTTAAAACAAAATAAAAAATCAAATAAGGATGATTAAAAGCTCTGGGAAAAGAGAAGATCTCTTGCCAAGAGTGTGATCACTCATCGGGAAGAATAAAATTGCAATATTTTTCAAGGATGATTAAATTTGTCTCTTTAAGATTAAAATACAATATATAATTTTCATTTAAGTAGTGAGTGGTGCCTTCGCTTTCCCACTCTTTAAGTTCTTTCAAACTTTATTTTGCTATTGTCATACCTTGAAAACTATCTTCTACAAATACAATGAAATTTCACTCACACGTTTTTGAAAACTATGCATCTCTTTGTTATGTTTGATAATGATTATTTCACTTACATGTTTTTGATAACCTACATGTGTCAATAATTTTAAACTTTCATGATTGTGTAGTATAATACCGTGAATTTAAATCGTATAAATAAATTACATATACACTAATGAAATTATTTCTTAGAATATTATATTTTCATGCACTCCTCTATTTTGCAAAAGTGGTTTAAAATTATAATGCTATTATTTGCACAATAAGTGAATTCAGAGTCCTTTGTCACCAATATAAAAAAATCAAATAAAAATGACAAGGAAAACTCCACCAAACACTACTCACCCTCCTAATAAGTTTGAATGAGCATTGTGAGATTGAGCATCTTGGATAAGAATTGTAAAGTGTTTTGTACCAGGCAAACTATTACCACTTTTTTAGTACACCAGATCGCAAATTCAAAATAAAAAAATATACATGTGTGACCCCCAAGCACTACTATGCACCCTAATAAGTTTTAATGAGCATTGCATGTGCAGAGCACCTTGGTAGTTGTACTTGATATTTTATGTTCATTGAAAATGCGTGGAAATAAATGTATTTGTGTATTTTAATGTTATGTGTATTCCACTATATATGTCGTGTTTTTAATTAACTATCTTGTATATTTTATCAAAACACTATCTCATACACATCTTTATCTTACATAAGACTTCTAATCATGAGAACTGGACCCTAACACACACCTACACATATTCTCTACAATCTTTAGTAAATGTACTATATATCATTGTATGATCTCTACAATGCTTAGGTATTCTTGATTGGCAAATTTCCTAACATTATAGTTTCTTATCTTGCTTTGAAAAATTGGAACATGCTTATGAATATTAGTCTTATAGCATCTCTTGGTTCTTAACTCAAAAACATCATCTTTATAAACTATTATTTTGATTTTATGCATACCTGAACTTGCAAAAAAGATGTTTTCTTTCTCAATTTTTATTTCCGCGACATTGCTACTTAAATCTCGATCATGGTAAATTAGTCATAACATATATTTATTAACATGTGGCATCATGTCAATATTCTCTATATAGAAAGAAACCAACATGCTAAAACACTCTACCCCACCCACTTTTGATAATACCAAAAGGGGGATAATAAATCAGAAGAAATATAGAACTTAGCGGGAGTACAAAATAAGATGCATCTATTTAGGGGGAGTATCCATCTAGGGATAGTATGCACATAATGCTTATCACTTTCTATAAACACCACACTTTCTTTATATGCTTTATTTCTTCATAGATAATGTTGGGTACATTGGACACAATATACTTAATTTGAAGAAGCCCTTTTCAACTCAATGATATACACATGTTTGTATTTGATATATGTTTCAGTTTATGTATACAGGTTGCCTACTTCATGTTGATTGGACAGGTGGACACAAGAAGCTGACTGGATTTTGAAGAAAAATTATCTAAGTACAAAAAACGTCGAGTGGAGTCAGCAAAGTGCTGAGTGAAGTCAGCACAGTTTACATTCAACAATATGTAGTGTAGAAAAATGGCTAAGTACAAAAGTTTTGACACACTTCAACTGTGTCAACACCTTTGCAGAAGTTGCATCGAGACAAGTCAGTTAACTCGACAAATAGAAGATACAAGACAGCTGTGTCGAGACAAGTCAGTTGTCTCGACACCTTAAAGACTAAGTCAACATACTTGACACTATAAAGCCTAAAGTAGTTGTGTCGAGACAATACAACTGTCTCGACACAAAAAAGACAGGAGATTTTACTAAGTAAAATTGTGTCGAGACAAATCAACTATCTCGACACAATGAAGAATTAAAGCATAGACTTTCTGACATCAAGCAGATAGTTGTGTCGAGATAATCAAACTGTCTCGACACAAGGAAGAATAAAAGATGTTGACACAGATAATGCTTGTGTCGAGACAAGTCAACTGTCTCGACACTCTCAAGTTTCAGATGAAATTTCTTTCAAGTAGAATTGTGTCGAGACTGCTAAGATGTCTTGACACAAGTATCAAGACACTTTAGACATCTCGATACTTATGTTTCAGAAAATGTACAGATTCAACACATAAGTGTCAAGATAAGTAAGAACTGTCACATCAGCTATAGGAATAAGTTATTTTAACAGAAATAGTCTGAGGAAGGATCTACAATATGATGTTAGACGTTGATGCCGTCATTCAGTTACCAGCCATCCATGAAGGCTATAAATAGAGAGGTTGTCTACACCAACAAAAAAAGAGACATGATCGGAAAAGAAAAAAAATTCTCATTCTTATTATAATCCCGAGGAGGATGAAGATGAAGGTCTTCAAGATTATCTCCAGATCCTTTATCAAAGTCGATCTGAAGATCAAGGTGGATCCGATCTATAATTTCTTCAAGGTTATCAAGCCGATCAACATCAAGAAGATTGCAGATCCAGAGAAGCAACTTTTCATCTAGCCAATTTATCAAGAAGACATTGATTGCTGCTGAATTAAAGAATCTGTGCTAACAAATATATCAGATTATATATTTTCTGTTTTCTGAGAATTTCATTTTTCATTTTTTCCTCTATATTTTGTAAGATCTCCTTGAGATCTGAGTGGGTAGGAGATCTTATCTTTGATTTGCAGGCCTATTTTATAAAGGCTAAGGTAGGGTTCTTAAGGGACCTGAGGTAGGTGGTTTGAGTGAATCACTGAGTTGTAGGCCTTTTTTTTAAAGGCTGAGATAGGGTTCTTGAGGGACTTGAGGTAGGAGATTGGGAGAATCTCTGAAGTAGGACCTGTTGGTCTGAGTGTAGGTTTCTTAACAAAAACTGAGCCTATAGGATCTTTGGATCTGAGTTAAAGAGGAGGAGCTATAACCTCATATAACACATTGCTAGTGAGGAAGAAGGGGAAAGTGGATGTAACCTAGATAGGGGAACCACTATAAATTCTATGTGTGCTGTATGCTGTGGATTACTTTTTCTTGTGCTGTGATCTAAGTCTTTGTAACTGCAAAATTAGTTGAATGATAAAGATCTGATAAAGTAACTTAAAAGTCACATATTCATCCCCCTCTAGGTGATTATCTACCCATAGGATTATCTTTTAAGTGGTATCAGAGGGAGGTTGTTCAAGAAATACCTAATAGTCTGAAAAAGATCCAAAGGGTATTAGAAAAATTTCAAATATATGGCTTTTGAATCTCACAGAGAACTCAGTTATCTGAAACTGCCTATATGTACTAAGGATAACTTTGCTATATGGAAACAGAGAGTGAGATTGTTCATGGAAGCCTCATATTTAAGAATCTTTATCAATGTACAAGAAGGACCATATGTACCAATGAAAACATCTGTAATAGATGCAAATGTTCAAACCCCTAAGAAATTATCAGAAATGACAAAGGATGAGGTTGTACTTGCCACCATGGACAAAAGAGCACAAAATATAATAGTCAGTACAATAGACAGTTCAACCTTTCAGAATCTTGTGCACTGCAATACATCCATGAAGATGTGGGATACTCTCATTGTATACATGGAAGGTATAAAAAAAGTATGAGATGACAAAAAATCTCTCCTTAACCAGCAGTATGAGGCTTTCAGATAAGGAAAGACTGATTCTATAGAACTGTGCTATAAAAAGTTCATTAGAATAGTAAATGACTTAAGAAACTATGGAAGAAATTTCTAAAATTATGAGATGAATGACAAATTCTTGAGATCCCTAAATAAAGAATGGGACATCAAGATTTGTGCTGTAAGAGAAATGAGGAATCTAAGAAATATGTACCCCAAGACTTGTATGGGAAGCTTATGTCACATGAGCTTCAACTTAACTCTAGAAAAGCTGAAGCAGAATCTACTAGAAGTTCAAGTGAGACTAAATTTGTGGCCTTCAAAGGAGATACATCTAAGAAAGTTAGAATAGAAATCCCATCATCACCCAGAAGGGATGAAAATACAGATAATACTGGAGCCTATTCTTCATCAGAAGAACTATCAGATGATGAATTAACAACGTTTACCAGGCAATTCAAGAAAATGCTAAGGAGAAGGAAGCAGTAGAATAAAAATAAACCTTCTGAATCAAGCTCCAGTAAAAGCAAAGACAATCATAGAGACAAATCTATGTTCATATATGATTCTCATAAGAATAAATAATTTAAGACTGACATTATCTGCTTTGCTGTAACAGGGCTGGGCATGTCATAGTTGACTATCCAGTAAAAAGGAAGGAGAATAAAAAGTCTAAAGAAAAGAAATTCTATAAAAATAAGAAATCAGAAAAGGGTCTGATGGCAACGAAGTCAAAGAGCTTATCTGATAGTGATACTGATTCAGTTGAATCAGAAGAAGAACATGTTGTACTATTCTCCTATGAAGAAGAATTTATCAGAAAGGCTATAAACAAATGGAAAAGCTCCACAACTTTATCACACAATGGTGATTCTGAAGAGGATATGGAGATAAATTTAATTTCACTATCTGATGATCCAAAAATAAAAGCTCTTGACTGTCAGAAGACTCAAGTAATCTATGATAATTCAACATGTTCTAAAACTTCTGTATATGAGATTGGGGATGAGTTAGACTCATGTGACTCAAAGTTTGATTCACATGAGAATAACTCTATGACTGAACTATAGTAGCTCACAATCAAATTTGGAATGCTGTTGGAAGCCCTAGTAAGCAGCAAAAAGCTTGTCAAAATACAAGCTGTAGAGATAGCATCACTAAAAGGTTTTGAGTATCATCATAAGATGGATACTCAAAAAATTGGTCTTCAAAGTTCTAAGTTGGCAATGTTGACTAAGATCATTGATGATCAAATCTTAGTGTTGAAGCAGAAGGACGCAACTATTCAGGAGCTGTAACTCAAACTCCTGAATGAGAAAAAATTAATACAACAATTTTCTAAACCTAAAACTGTATTGCCCATTATAGATGCCTTCTCAGGAACACCTGGAAGTGGTCTTGGGTATGTTAAACCTAAGAGGAAATGGGGAAAAAAATTGGCAGGACAAAAGGGTACAGCCATTCCATAGACTGTGTTTCCAACTAAGGGAAAAGAAATCCAGAAGTCTGAACTAGTTGGACCTAGTTTATATGTGAATAAGAAAGCTATTCCTAATGTGCCTGATCCAAGGAGAATAGTTGTAACTGAGAGACAACAACTTGTTTGCTCCTAGTAAAAATACAACTAACAAGTGTGCTGATTCTTGTCCTAAGAAATGTCAGCAAAAAGTTCCTTCTGTTCCTCCAAAGAGGAGGTATACAACAGGTATGAATGCTAGTGTTGTGGAAAGGTAGGACACTTTGCCTTGGACTGTTGGTTCAATTACACTATGTCTCATATTCAAAAAAGATATCCAGTTAAGAAACTCATTGGTAGTTTCAATAGAGCCACAACTAACAAGAACCTAAGACCCAAAATAACTTGGGTTCCTAAGACAAAATAAATTCTTATTTTGTAGGAATGTCTAAGCACCAGAGATAGACCAATCTGGTACTTGGATAGTCGGTGTTCCAGACACATGACTTGATCTAGAGGCAATTAAAGGGAATTTATCCCCATGGAGAATGGACCAAAGACGATCTTTGGTGGAGATGACAAAGGAATAACCCAAGGTTATGGTAAGATCACAAATGGCTTAGTCACTCTCACAAAAGTAGCTTATGTAGAAGGGTTGCAACACAACCTTATAAGCATAAGACAACTTTGTGATCTTGGCTATGACATTTCATTCCATAAAAATGAGTGCCTAATAAAGAATTCAAGTGACCAAGAGGTCATCTTGATAGACACTAGATGTGGGAATGTGTATTGTTTGAATTTTCTTTATTTAAAGTCAGACTCACCCTTATGTCTAGTTGCAAATGAGAAAGCCTCACACTGTGTCAAATGGCACAAGAGGCTAGCTTATTTGAGCTACAAGGCCATAGGCAAACTTTTTAGTAAAGAGCTTGTTAGGAATAACCCTAACATTAAATGCTCTAAGGAGAGCATATGCTCAGCATGTCAAAAAGGCAAGCAAACAAAAGCTTCATTCAAAAGTATTAAATGAAAAGACTCAGTGAGGTGTTTATACCTCTTGCATATGGACTTGTTTGGTCCTATGCTAGTTCATAGTTTAGGAAGGAGAGTCTACACCTATGTAATTGTTGATGACTATTCAAAATTCACTTGGGTTTTCTTCTTAAGGAAAAAGTCTGAAATCCCTAATGTCTTCAAGAATTTGTCAAACAAATTCAGAATGAATTGAACAACTCTGTGGTCATAATTAGAAGTGATCATGGAACTGAGTTTCAATCTGATTATATGACAAAGTTTTGTAAGGAAATGGCGATTCAGTAAGAGTTTTCCTCACCAAGAACACCCCAGCAGAATGGGATTGCTGAGAGGAAGAATAGGACTCTCATTGAAGCTAGAAGAACCATGCTGAGTGATTCTTCACTTCCAAAATACTTCTGTGCTGAAGCTTTTAACACAACATGTCATGCTCTTAATAGAGCTTCAGTCAACAAAAGATTAAATAAAACTCCTTATAAACTTATGAAGGACAGAAAACCAAACTTGGCTTATTTCAGAATCTTTGGATATAGATGTTATGTCCTAAATAATAGGAAAACATACATATCCAAGTTTGTTAAAAAGTCCTATGATGGCATATTTGTTGGTTATAGTGACCGTAGTAAGGTCTATAGGGTCTACAACTTGAGGGATCAAGTTGTGGAGGAGTGTGTTCATGTTGTATTTGATGAAAGTTCTATGTTTTATAATGATAAGCCAGGTTCATCAAGAACAACAGGTGAAGACTTGAAGCTAAAGGAGCTGACTCTAGAAGATATTATTCCTGCAAGCCAGGATATGCAAGATGGAGTCAACATTGTTGAGGAAGTACTTATACAAAAAAAGCAAGGAGAAGAAACTCAGCATGACGCAGGTGGTTCAGGAGAAGAAGTCACATTACCTGTTTCTATCAGACATCTAAAGGATCATCCAAGGGAATTTATTATAGGAGATGCTACATAGGGTATGACCACAAGAAGCAAACATCACAACACTGTGATTTACTCAAGTTTTCTATCTCAAGCAGAATAAAAGATATTTGAAGAAGCTAATGTGGATCCATTTTGGATAGGTGCAATGCAAGAAGAATTAAACTAGTTCAAGAGATGCAATGTCTGAAAGATGGTTCCCAAACCAGATGACTGTAACATCATAAGAACCAAATGGATATATAGAAACAAACTGAATGAGAATGGTGTTATAGTTAGAAATAAAGCTAGACTGGTTGCAAAGAGATATAGACAAAAAGAGGGGATAGAATTTGATTAAACCTTTGCACCAGTGGCTAGATTGGAGGATATAAGACTCTTCCTAGCATATGCAGCCTACAAAAGTTTCAAAGTTTACCAAATGGATGTGAAGTCAGCCTTCCTAAATGGTAACCTTAAAGAAAGAGTATATATTGAGCAACCCTTGGGTTTTGTTGATTCTACAAAACCTACTCATGTTTATTTGCTTTTAAGAGCTCTCTATGGTTTAAAATAAGGCCCAAGGGCTTGGTACGAGACTCTGTCTAAGTTCCTTCTAGAGAATAAAATCTCAAGAGGGAAAATAGAAAAAACACAATTCCTAAGGGAAGTCAAAGGCAAGACCATCCTAGTACAAATATATGTTGATGAAATTATATTTGGATCTACTGATGAGTCACTTTGCACTAAGTTTGCTAAATTAATGCAAGGAAAGTTTGAGATGAGTAGCATGGGTGAACTCAAGTTTTTCTCGGGTCTCCAAGTTAAGCAAACTTTAGATGGACTTTTCATTAGTCAGTCTAAGTTCACCAAGGAGTAAATTAAGAAGTATGACAATGAAACAACCACTTCAATGAGAACTCCCATGGGGTCCAGTATGTCTTTATACAAGGATGGTGTTGGGAAGCCAGTTGATATCACCTTGTATAGGGGCATAGTTGGATCACTGCTCTATCTAACAGCTAGTAGACCAGACATAATATATGCCGCTTATGTCTGTGCTAGGTATCAAGCATGCCTTTAGGAATCTCACTATATAGAATTTAAAAGAATATTGAGATATCTAAAAGGCACACCTAATCTTGTCCTATGGTATTCCAGGAATAATGATTTTGAACTGACAAGCTTTTAAGATATAGATTATGCAGGATGTAAAGAAGACAGGAAAAGCGCATTAGGCTCATGTCAATTTCTTGGAAGGAGGCTGGTGTTATGGAACAACAAAAAGCAAACTTGTTTAACAATATCCACAGCTGAATCTGAGTACATTTCAGCTGGTGGTTGTTGTGCACAATTGCTTTGGATTAAGCATCAGTTACAAGATTACAATTTCAAGCTAAGTAAAATTCTTTATACTGTGATTCTACTAATGCTATTTCTATTGCAAACAATCATGTGTCATATAGTAGAATAAAACATATTGAAATTAGATATCATTTTATTAGAGAACATATAGAAAATGAAGATATTTGCTTAGAATTTGTTCCCACAAATAAACAAATTGCTGATATCTTAACTAAGCCTCTTGAAGAAGAGAAATTTAATTTCCTTAAATTTGAACTTGGAATGTTAAATCTTGAGTAAAATAGTAATAACATAAGTATAAAACTGATTAATCAGTAATTAATTCTACTCATTTAGGTTTCAAGGATAAACTTCAAAAGTGTCAAGAATCAACACTTAAGAAAAACTAAATTTTGACTAGTAAGTGTCGAGACACAAGAAAATCTGTCGATACTGTATGTAGTAATGTAGCGAGACACCGGAGAGTGTGTCGACACTATAGATAGTGATGTGTAGACACATGAAAGTGTGTCAACACAGGATAACCTCAAGTATCGGGACACTACAGTGGGTGTCGAGACATACGGGTGTCGAGACCCTAATATACATGTGTCGAGAGACATAATCCTTGTATCAACTTGTGTCGACACATCTCGACAGATAATATGTCCTTGTGTCGACACTAGGTTTTTACCCAAAAATTTGGAATAGACTAAATGCAGCGCGCCTTTTTTTCTTCTGCGACAACTACTATAAATTGGGTGTAAAAGAAGTTGTCATCTACGCTTACCTGAAATCCTGAGAGATTAATCACTGAGTGTTGAGACCTAGAATTCCGATTAGTCTACACTCGTCATTCCTTTCCTTCACCTTCAATGGCGCCCAAGAACGACGATAAAATCTTTGAAGGATACGTGCTTGTTCCCAATGGATTCCAGTCGACGGATGATGAAATCAAGGAGGTGGTAAACCTAATCGATGAAGCTGGCTTTGAGTATTTGCTTTTTGAACCAACAAACATATAGAAAAGAGAAGTATCAGAATTCTTCTCCAATACATCACTGGAATCAAGTTCAACAAAGATTAAGTCAAAGGTGAATGGAACTAAGTGAAAATCACAACAAGAAGACTGGACAAGGTATTCCACTTACCTAGAATTGACCAAGAAGAAGACTTAGACTATGCCAAGACCGCAGATTCATTAGAATGGTGTGGATTAACTCCAACCACCAAGCTGGGAAGTTCCCTGTTCGGCAAAAGTATGAACAATCAAAGGAAATTCCTATAAAAAATAATAGGGATGGTGCTGCTGTGCAAAATAGGAGCACACACGACATGATATCAGCCAACATATTTCAGCTAATGACTCGAGTAATATTCAAACTCAAGACTGACTGGAGTAAAGTAGTCTTTGACAAGATTACAGAATTCCTTAAGAAGCCTAATCGGCGAAGAATAATAAGCCTCTACTTGGTACAGGCCATTCCTGATTGTCTGAACCTGAAGACTGGAACAAAAATCAACCACATGCGCAGAATGGATATGAGGATTTTATCCAGGTGGGATAGAGTTCTATCCAAAGAGACACAAGTAGTTGTAAAGAAGAAAGAGAAAAATAAGAAGGCTGTAGTGGTGGAAGAAGATTCTTCTAGTAAATCTGATGGATAAGAGAGTTCAAGATCAGATAACAAAGATGTTCCAGCCCCAGAAATTTCTCCTAGGCCCTCATATAGAACTACGAATCAGATGCAGGGGAGAAAATTCCAAAGAAGGAACACATTGAAGAAGAAAACCTCAATGTGCTTCCAAATATAGAAAGTGAAATTACTGGAAAAATAGTGATGGATGTGATCTTTGACATGAACATAGCAGAAGGATTGGCTGATGCTACTACATAGGATCTGCAGATGACAGATGAAGATACTAGAAATATAGTCTAAAAGGAGACTGAAGAAGAAACTCATTTGGATTAAGAAGATGGCATTTAGGGGGAGTTGGAGGACATTATCCCATAGGATCCTGTTCTTGACCCTGCAGGGCAACATGATGATATCATAATGGAATACCTCTCCTTTGCTCAAGAAGATACAATAATTGAGGGGGAGACAACCAATATGCCTCCTAATACTGATAGAGATAAAACACCAACAGTAGTTGCAATTGACAGCTTATCTGACTCCGAGGGGGAGGAAGCCTCTCAACTAAGGAAAAAGAAGATTGAGGAAGTCAGACAAAAGAGAAAAAGCTACAAGAAAATGACTCAGTCTGGTACAACTCCTGCTCTTGATATGGATTTCAGTTCATTTCTAGTTCAACTACAAATTACGCTTGATCAGCAAAGGACACAACTAGAGAAATATGTGTATGGAATCAATAAGGGGTTGCATTTTTAGCTGGCCCAAGACATCAAATGTATACGATTTGAGGTCAATATTTTAAATAAGGATATGACTGATCACTTCTAGAGAGGAGCACATGCTATAATATACATGATAAAATAGCAAGAAGACTCAAAGAAGACTGAAGATGACATGGCAGTCAAACAAGACTATATCCTTGAAAATCAGATCAGAATGAATGAAAATTTAATAGAAATACATGATATTACCCTTAATAAGCAAAAAGAATAAACTACAACTCTAGAAGCAAATATAGATACAACTTCTACTGCTGTTGAATCCAAGATCTCAACACAGTCAGATTCTATGGTTCAAGCTGTCAATGATTCTACCAAAACCCTCATAGATAACTTGACCAAAGTAAAGACTCATCTTACCTCAGGACAACATCATACTATTGATCAAGTAATATTTTAGAAGAATGATTTGCGAGATCATATTGCAAGAGAAGTCATAAAGAGGGAGAGAGTAATGATAAAATCAAGCTCTAATCATGCTACGTGGATCTCCAATAGCATCAGATCCACTCTAGGCTATCAACCCCCTATGTGATGATGATCAAACAACTGAGTCTTGTTGCCAACCACCTCAGTTGGAAGGTATTCACCCTATTGCTGAACAGATCATATATCCTCCTCCACAGTTTGATGATATTCATAGTGTAGTTCAAGCCATGTACAGTCCTCTACCTAATGTTCAAAATATGAGATGTAAATAGGTGGAGATTACTGATACTGCTTTGCTAAAGGAAAGGGAAGCACAGCTATCAAAGATGAGATTCAGAGAGAAGGTTGAAGCTAAGACAGACTTTGAGCAGTGGAGTCCAAACTCAAGAAACATTATACTCACTGCATGGCAGTAAATTAACAACAATAGATATGACAGGGGGAAATGGTACTCTGAGAAAGAATGGGAAAAGCACACCAAGCAACAGGAGGTCATCTACAAGTTTAGAAGAGATTTGAAAGTAGGGGTGATTCCACCTAATTCAATTGAACCCTGCAAGTATTTTCCAAAGCCTTA
This sequence comes from Platanthera zijinensis, assembly GCA_039513925.1. Taxonomy (NCBI): domain Eukaryota; kingdom Viridiplantae; phylum Streptophyta; class Magnoliopsida; order Asparagales; family Orchidaceae; genus Platanthera; species Platanthera zijinensis. The sequence goes on from CM077090.1 coordinate 99,161,946, forward strand.
CCACTATTTTGAAAGACAAAGGCTCAAGGTAGAACATATCATCAAATCCAAGAATGAAAAAGGCAAGAAGATGACAGATGACAAAGTGCCTGAAGTAAAAGCAAAGATACAATCTGGAAAAGGAATAGTCATCAAAGAGCCAGAGGATTCTTAGAATTTGTTTTCTAGGGATTTTATAACTTCACTTTTAGAACAGTGTAACAAATATAACAAATGTAATCCTTGAACAAACTTAAATGAAAGATTTGGTTGCACTTAGTGATATATGTGTTATTATTGTTGTGTATATCTATATTTAGCTCAGTATACTTTTCCCATATATTTTTATTTTAATATTTTAGTATTGAAGTGTATATCAGTGAATTGGGGTTATGACTTCTCCAAATAGAGGGAGATTGTTAGGTACATTGGACACAAAGTACTTAATTTGAAGAAGCCCTTTTCAACTCAATGATATACACATGTTTGTATTTAATATATGTTTGCGTTTACGTATATAGGTTGCCTACTTCATGTTGATTGGATAGGTGGACACAAGAAGCTGACTGGATTTTGGAAAAAAATTGTCTAAGTACAAAAAGCATTGAGTTGAGTCAGCAAAGTGCTGAGTGAAGTCAGCACAGTGTACATTCAGCAACATGCAGTGCAGAAAAATGGCTAATTACAAAAGTGTCGACACACTTCAACTATGCCGACACCTTTGCAGAAGTTTTGTCGAGATAAGTCGGTTAAATCGACACATAGAAGATACAAGACAGCTGTGTCAGGACAAGTCAGTTGTCTCGACACCTTGAAGACTAAGTCAACATACTTGACACTATAAAGCTTAAAGTAGTTGTGTCGAGACAATACAACTGTCTCGACACAAAGCAGACAGGAGATTTTACTAAGTAAAATTGTGTTGAGATAAATCAACTATCTCAACACAATGAAGAATTAAAGCATATACTTTTTGACATCAGGCAGACAGTTATGTCGAGATAACCCAAATGTCTCGACACAAGGCAAAATAAAAGATGTCGACACAAATACCGCTTATGTCGAGATAAGTCAACTATCTCGACACTCTCAAGTTTTAGATGAAATTTCTTTCAGGTAGAATTGTGTCGAGACTACTAAGAAGTCTTGACACAAGTATCGAGATACTTTGGACATCTCGACACTTATGTTTCAGAAAATGTGTAGAGTCAACACAGTAGTGTCAAGATAAGTCAGAACTGTCACATCAGCTACATGAATAAGATGTTTTAATAAAAATAGTCTGAGGAAGGATCTGTAGTATGATGTCAGATGTTGATGTCATCATTCAGTTACCAGCCATCCATGAAGGCTATAAATAGAGGGGTTGTCTACACCAACAAAAAAAAAGAGACAGAATCGAAAAAGCAAACAAAAATTCTCATTCTTATTACAATCCCAAGAAGGACGAAGAAGACGAAGGTCTTCAAGAATATCTCAAGATCCTTTATAAAAGTCGATTTGAAGATCAAGGTGGATCTGATCTATAATTCTTCAAGGTTATCAAGCCGATCAACATCAAGAATATTATAGATCTAGAGAAGAAACTTTTTAGCCAACCAATTTATCAAGAAGACATTCATTGCCGCTGAATTGAAGAATATGTACTAATAGATATATCTGATTATAAATTTTCTATTTTCTGATAATTTCATTTTTCATTTTTAACCTCTATATTTTATAAGATCTCCTTGAGATCTGAGTGGGTGGGAGATCTTATCTCTGAGTTCTAGGCCTATTTTATAAAGGCTGAGGTAGGGTTCTTGAGGGACCTGAGGTAGGTGGTTTGAGTAAATCATTGAGTTATAGGCCTATTTTATAAAGGATGAGATAGGGTTTTTGAGGGACCTGAGGTAGGAGATTGGGAGAATCTCTGAGGTAGGATCTGTTGGTTTGAGTGTAGGTTTCTTAATAGAAACTGAGCCTGTAGGATCTTTGGATCTGAGTTAAAGAGGAGGAGCTATAACCTCATCTAGAACATTGCTAGTGAGGAAGAAGGGGGAAGTGGATGTACCCTAGATAGGGGAACCACTATAAATTCTTTGTGTGTTGTGGATTACTTTTACTTGTGCTGTGATCTAAGTCTTTGTAACTACACAATTTGTTGAGTGATAAAGATCTGATAAAGTAACTTAAAAGTCACCTATTCACCCCCTCTAGGTGATTATCTACCCATAGGATTATCTTTCAGATGATTTGTTATTATCAAAAGGGGGAGCTTGTTGGAACATGCATTCTGTATCTCTTGGTTTTAGAATAACAAATTCCAGTTTGTATTTGACCTTGCTTTGGTGTTTTTATAGTGTGCGGGAACTATAAGTTCAATACTCTTTGGAAAATAAGTTGAAATGATGAAGATGATGCTCGTTTTATCGCTACCGCCGGGCGATATCATTACCGTTGGCATCATCACTAGTAATCATGCAGTAGGAGAAGAAGCATGAAAAATAAGTTGCTATCACCGGGTGTTACCTCTACCAATAGCGCTTATGCCTGTGACAAAATAGCAAGATCCCCAAGAAAGGAAAGTCTGCAAAAATGGAAAGATTGTGCTCAAAAAGGAAAGTGCTACCGTCGGGCGGTATCACTAACGCCAGTCAATATCTTTTGGAAGGTCAATTTTTGAAAGAAAATGTTACATAAAATACTACTTTCCAAAGATTGAAAAGTTTCCTAAAATAGCTACCATATAGTGGTAGTACTAACGTTGGCGTTAATTTCAATGCCTATAAATTGAGCAATCCTCCTCCTTCTGGACAGATGATAAAGAACATGAATTGAAGCCACAACTCTTGTACCTTAATGAGAGCTTCCTCCTTACTGTAAAGAACTCCCATTAAAACTTGTAAAGGCCACAAAATCGAAGAAGGATTGATCACATATATTCAACACAGAGGACTTGCCCAAAAATTGCAACAATCCTTGACATACCTTCCTCATCTTCAAAATCATTATATTGAGGGAATTTTCAATATTTTTTTATTTGTATTTATACTTCTTTATTTCTGATCGGTGTAAATTTGTCACAGGTAGGGGAGACTAAGTCTTGTAAGACATAGGGGAAAATCATCCGGTGAGGACATCCGTTTCCTGGGAGGATTTTGCAATTCGCCGCATGCTATGGCAACTAAATCTAGGGTAGATCTATAGGGCAGTTCGAGGCCGTATCTTAGAGAGATAGGTTATAACCAACCGTTACTTAGGAGAAGGGTTAGTATCAAAAACCAAAGGTTTATACTATCTCCTCAATCGCATATGACATTGATATTTTAGTTTTGTAATTATCATTTTTGAAATAAAAACATCTTTTCTTTCATTACTCACTCACTAATTTTCTATTTCTAAGTATAAAATAAAAGAGAATTTCTTTTACTAACGCGGAGCGGTAGTCGCTACTGTTGGTAGTAGCAACCGAAACTAAAATTTTACTTTTTCTTGTTTTAAATTTCATTATTATTATTAAAAACCCTTTTCACCCCCCTTCTAAGGGTGCCGTAAGATCCAACACCTTAGACTCGTATGACCCATGCAAGTACAACACAACTCGTTTCATTTGAACCTATTATCATTTAGTGAAAAGGACCATTTTAGGTCGCATTGTTCGGGACAGTCACCCAAAAAGGCCATTTTGAGCAAATGAACTCGGAATTGACTTCCGCCAGTTGCATTAAACTCATAATTCATACGAGTGCAACGAAACTCGTTGAACTCAATTCCAATGTCATTTAGTCTAGTTAATAAAAGTAAGTCTCGTAAATTATAGACGTCTCAATCTTATCACATCAACATTGAAACATCACTCGAAGACTATGCCATACATTAACCTTGAACCACATAGGTAGCCACTACAACAAAACAGATCTACCACGATGTTTTTTTATTCCTCTTATGGTATTTTTAAGTGTCGTAAAAGCTTCCTCAACGCTTGAAAAAATGGCGCAAAACCGCTGCGGTAGAGGCCGTCACGAAAACTCGACGATATTAGCGGTGTTTTTTAAAAACACTTCCAAAAGTTTGCGGCTTTAAAAAAATACCGCCAAAGTTAGCAGTGGTTATAAAAAAATGCCGCTAACTTTTAGCGGTGTTTTTTTAAACACCGTCAAAAATTGAGATGTCAAAAAATAGTCAAAAGAGTGTATCTATAATGTTACACTGATTTCAAATAGAAATTAATTAAAATACTCAAACTTTAGTGACAATATTGACTAATATCAACTAAAAATTTCACCGTGACTTCTGTTGTAGCCAAACTCGACGACCTGGTCGGGCCGGATTAACTTGGATCGTCTTAGCCCACAGAGCAGTCCAGCGCGCACACAGTGAATGAGAGAGAGATATTATGCACACAATGTTTTTTACGTGGAAAAACTCCTCATCTGGGTTAAAAATCATGCGATCAGGTCTGTGGCGGTCAAATTCCACTATTGGCTTGCAGTTATAATTTTCACGGAGAATCAAGAGGGACGGGTCTCTTCTCATTATACTTTGGAGGTGAGAGAGAGTTGATGGCTGTGGTGGGTAATAGACTGCTCTACGTGAGGCTTATTTTCAGGGAGGGTTCGGATGAACAGATTTTGGCGATGCGGCGGTGGCTTGCTAGTAGATGGCAAGCTGCTTGTAAAAGGCTTGAAGGTGGCCACAACTCCTTCTGGACAGATGATAAAGAACATGAATTGAAGCCACAACTCTTGTACCTTAATGAGAGCTTCCTCCTTACTGTAAAGAACTCCCATTAAAACTTGTAAAGGCCACAAAATTGAAGAAGGATTGATCACATATATTCAACACAGAGGACTTGCCCAAAAATTACAACAATCCTTGGCATACCTTCCTCATCTTCAAAATCATTATATTGAGGGAATTTTCAATATTTTTTTATTTGTATTTATATTTCTTTATTTCTGATCGGTGTAAATTTGTCACAGGTAGGGGAGACTAAGTCTTGTAAGACATAGGGGAAAATCATCCGGTGAGGACATCCGTTTCCTGGGAGGATTTTGCAATTCGCCGCATGCTATGGCAACTAAATCTAGGGTAGATCTATAGGGCAGTTCGAGGCCGTATCTTAGAGAGATAGGTTATAACCAACCGTTACTTAGGAGAAGGGTTAGTATCAAAAACCAAAGGTTTATACTATCTCCTCAATCGCAAATGACATTGATATTTTAGTTTTGTAATTATCATTTTTGAAATAAAAACATCTTTTCTTTCATTACTCACTCACTAATTTTCTATTTCTAAGTATAAAATAAAAGAGAATTTCTTTTACTAACGCGGAGCGGTAGTCGCTACTGTTGGTAGTAGCAACCGAAACTAAAATTTTACTTTTTCTTGTTTTAAATTTCATTATTATTATTAAAAACCCTTTTCACCCCCCTTCTAAGGGCGCCGTAAGATCCAACACCTTAGACTCGTATGACCCATGCAAGTACAACACAACTCGTTTCATTTGAACCTATTATCGTTTAGTGAAAAGGACCATTTTAGGTCGCATTGTTCGGGACAGTCACCCAAAAAGGCCATTTTGAGCAAATGAACTCGGAATTGACTTCCGCCAGTTGCATTAAACTCATAATTCATACGAGTGCAACGAAACTCGTTGAACTCAATTCCAATGTCATTTAGTCTAGTTAATAAAAGTAAGTCTCGTAAATTATAGACGTCTCAATCTTATCACATCAACATTGAAACATCACTCGAAGACTATGACATACATTAACCTTGAACCACATAGGTAGCCACTACAACAAAATAGATCTACTACGATGTTTTTTATTCCTCTTATGGTATTTTTAAGTGTCGTAAAAGCTTCCTCAACGCTTGAAAAAATGGCGCAAAACCGCTGCGGTAGAGGCCGTCACGAAAACTCGACGATATTAGCGGTGTTTTTTAAAAACACTTCCAAAAGTTTGCGGCTTTAAAAAAATACCGCCAAAGTTAGCAGTGGTTATAAAAAAATGCCGCTAACTTTTAGCGGTGTTTTTTTAAACACCGTCAAAAATTGAGATGTCAAAAAAATAGTCAAAAGAGTGTATCTATAATGTTACACTGATTTCAAATAGAAATTAATTAAAATACTCAAACTTTAGTGACAATATTGACTAATATCAACTAAAAATTTCACCGTGACTTCTGTTGTAGCCAAACTCGACGACCTGGTCGGGCCGGATTAACTTGGATCGTCTTAGCCCACGGAGCAGTCCAGCGCGCACACAGTGAATGAGAGAGAGATATTATGCACACAATGTTTTTTACGTGGAAAAACTTCTCATCTGGGTTAAAAATCATGCGATCGGGTCTGTGGCGGTCAAATTCCACTATTGGCTTGCAGTTATAATTTTCACGAAGAATCAAGAGGGACGGGTCTCTTCTCATTATACTTTGGAGGTGAGAGAGAGTTGATGGCTGTGGTGGGTAATAGACTGCTCTACGTGAGGCTTATTTTCAGGGAGGGCTCGGATGAACAGATTTTGGCGATGCGGCGGTGGCTTGCTAGTAGATGGCAAGCTGCTTGTAAAAGGCTTGAAGGTGGCCACAACTCCTTCTGGACAGATGATAAAGAACATGAATTGAAGCCACAACTCTTGTACCTTAATGAGAGCTTCCTCCTTACTGTAAAGAACTCCCATTAAAACTTGTAAAGGCCACAAAATTGAAGAAGGATTGATCACATATATTCAACACAGAGGACTTGCCCAAAAATTGCAACAATCCTTGGCATACCTTCCTCATCTTCAAAATCATTATATTGAGGGAATTTTCAATATTTTTTTATTTGTATTTATATTTCTTTATTTCTGATCGGTGTAAATTTGTCACAGGTAGGGGAGACTAAGTCTTGTAATACATAGGGGAAAATCATCCGGTGAGGACATCGGTTTCCTGGGAGGATTTTGCAATTCGCCGCATGCTATGGCAACAAAATCTAGGGTAGATCTATAGGGCAGTTCGAGGCCGTATCTTAGAGAGATAGGTTATAACCAACCGTTACTTAGGAGAAGGGTTAGTATCAAAAACCAAAGGTTTATTCTATCTCCTCAATCGCAAATGACATTGATATTTTAGTTTTGTAATTATACTTTTTGAAATAAAAACATCTTTTCTTTCATTACTCACTCACTAATTTTCTATTTCTAAGTATAAAATAAAAGAGAATTTCTTTTACTAACGCGGAGCGGTAGTCGCTACTGTTGGTAGTAGCAACCGAAACTAAAATTTTACTTTTTCTTGTTTTAAATTTCATTATTATTATTATTAAAAACCCTTTTCACCCCCCTTCTAAGGGCGCCGTAAGATCCAACACCTTAGACTCGTATGACCCATGCAAGTACAACACAACTCATTTAATTTGAACCTATTATCGTTTAGTGAAAAGGACCATTTTAGGTCGCATTGTTCGGAACAGTCACCCAAAAGGCCATTTTGAGCAAATGAACTCGGAATTGACTTCCGCCAGTTGCATTAAACTCATAATTCATACGAGTGCAACGAAACTCGTTGAACTCAATTCCAATGTCATTTAGTCTAGTTAATAAAAGTAAGTCTCGTAAATTATAGACGTCTCAATCTTATCACATCAACATTGAAACATCACTCGAAGACTATGACATACATTAACCTTGAACCACATAGGTAGCCACTACAACAAAACAGATCTACTACGATGTTTTTTATTCCTCTTATGGTATTTTTAAGTGTCGTAAAAGCTTCCTCGACGCTTGAAAAAATGGCGCAGAACCGCTGCGGTAGAGGCCGTCACGAAAACTCGACGATATTAGCGGTGTTTTTTAAAAACACTTCCAAAAGTTTGCGGCTTTAAAAAAATACCGCCAAAGTTAGCAGTGGTTATAAAAAAATGCCGCTAACTTTTAGCGGTGTTTTTTTAAACAATGTCAAAAATTGAGATGTCAAAAAAATAGTCAAAAGAGTGTATCTATAATGTTACACTGATTTCAAATAGAAATTAATTAAAATACTCAAACTTTAGTGACAACATTGACTAATATCAACTAAAAATTTCACCGTGACTTCTGTTGTAGCCAAACTCGACGACCTGGTCGGGCCGGATTAACTTGGATTGTCTTAGCCCACGGAGCAGTCCATCGCGCACACAGTGAATGAGAGAGAGATATTATGCACACAATGTTTTTTACGTGGAAAAACTCCTCATCTGGGTTAAAAATCATGCGATCGGGTCTGTGGCGGTCAAATTCCACTATTGGCTTGCAGTTATAATTTTCACGGAGAATCAAGAGGGACGGGTCTCTTCTCATTATACTTTGGAGGTGAGAGAGAGTTGATGGCTGTGGTGGGTAATAGACTGCTCTACGTGAGGCTTATTTTCAGGGAGGGTTCGGATGAACAGATTTTGGCGATGCGGCGGTGGCTTGCTAGTAGATGGCAAGCTGCTTGTAAAAGGCTTGAAGGTGGCTTGATGATGGCTTGATGGAGGCTTAAAGATGGCCTGAAGTTGGCTTAAAGGTGGCTTGAAGGTTGCTTGAAGATGGCTTGAAGATGGCTTGAAGATGGCTTGAAGATGGCTTGAAGGTGACCTATTCGAGGAATCCGACAGAGCTCTGGCCTAAGGAGGAAGAAAGCAGAGAAGCCAAAAAGGGAGAAATGAGGAGTCATGTGGGCCTTTTTATAGCTTCTAGGAGGTGGTTACGGTGATTATGCGGTTATCCGCACACCGTAACCACCCAAATTAATATTTTTACTATGGATTTGGAGTGCATAATTCCCGTTATATGCAGGCTGTCATCATGACCATGATTCCCCCGATTATCAACGGAAGTTATGTGGGCGGGTTTTCCAAGGAATGAACGGTCTTGATTACAGCGAATCAAACAGATGGCAGAGGAGGGTGGTAATGCCCTGCCAGCAAGTGAAGTGCTTCTCACGGTGAGGGAGCGGCAGGCCCCGGCGCCATCCACTTCCCACTAGCAAGGTGCCGACCGGCCATGGGAGCAGCCGGTCGGAGCTGGAGGAGCCGGGCGCACCAGCCGAGACCGGCCAATGCATCCAGTCGGGCTGCCGGAGGCATCCGGGTAGCCGGGCATGGCCGGCGGGTTGGCCACGCCGTGTGGGCTCAAAGGAATAGCTGCGTATCGTGGCCCCCACACTGGCCAGAGGCAAAAAACAACTGGGCATGACAAGCAAGGGGTCGCACCGCGCGAATGCAAAAACATTTCCGCGAGGGTAGGCCCCAGCCTTGGATGGATGTCGGGCGCGCTCAGGATGGCTTGCCGGCGGGAAGAAGAGGGAGAGTGGCCAACGACTTGGCTGTCCCCAGTCGGCCACTAGAAGTGGGATCCCGCGCAATCCCATATTCGATTGCACGCAGCTGTCAAACCCATAATCTCAGTAATGTGATGGGGTTCATGGGAGAGCAGGCTAAGTGCACACCCATTCTCTATAAAAGGGTTTCATCCCCATCAATTGCCCCCCAAAAACCACGGTATTAGAAACCGGCATAGGAGAAAAGAGAGGATTTCTTCGCTCGGGAAATTTTGGCAATGGTGATGACGATGGAAAACAGAGAAAAACTCATGAAGAAGGATGACAGCGCCTTGTAAGCCTAGGTAAGACATTAGAATGGGCAGAAAATGGCGGGGGAAAATGCTGGAGTGCACACCCGGAGGCAGGCGCAATAAAGCACGCGGGCACGACCACAGGTGCGCATTGTAACATCCCATTTCCGGCTAGACCCCTAGGAGTCGGATGGTTGTGGTAGAATCCCAGGGAGCCCAAAACTTGAAATAAATCGACCAAGAAATCGGGTCACGGGTCGGTCACGCCCGTGACCTGCCATGTCACGCCCGTGACATAGGGCGTGACCATGATCGTCGGTTCCAGGTCGACGGTCGTCGACCCAAAATGGGCCCACGGGCATGTCATGCCCGTGACCCGCTATGTCACGCCCGTGACATAGGGCGTGACACGCTCGACGATCGTCGATTCCAGTTCGACGCCGTCGACCCAGAATTTGGCCACACGGGCCAGTCACGCCCGTGACCCGCCATGACACGCCCGTGACATAAGGCGTGACCATGATCGTCGGTTCCAGGTCGACGGTCGTCGACCCAAAATGGGGCCACGGGCATGTCACGCCCGTGACCCGCTATGTCACGCCCGTGACATAGGGCGTGACACGCTCGACGATCGTCGATTCCAGTTCGACGCCGTCGACCCAAAATTTGGCCACACGGGCCAGTCACGCCCGTGACCCAGGTGTCACGCCCGTGACCACCCTTCGACGATCGTCGATCTCAGTTCGACGATCGTCGAACCCAGAATTGGCTAACCGGGCCTGTCACGCCCGTGACCCATGTGTCATGCCCGTGCCCAAGGCCGAAACGACAGCCAGGTTGGAAGTTTCGGTAACCGACGCCATAATAAATTCTGACCACGGGAATGAAAATCAAGAGTATTTATGGGTCGTTCCCTACTTCAATTATGTTAATAATTAAGGGAAAATGGGTCCAATAGGAAATTGCCACCTGGCAAACACCTCTTCACCTCCAACTTTTCAACTGCCATTCGTCATAACCGAAACGTCATAAGGGTGTTAGTAATGGCCGCCAACGTTTCATCTCCAACGTTTCATCTTTTCCCCTCCCCATTTGCTGATCTATAAAAGACTCCTAAGAGCAAGAGGAAAAGGTTACACTCCCTCAAACTGTTTCAGACTTCCCCTTGCTGTAGAAGAATTTCCGGCGACGCCACCACCGCGCAAATGGCTTCCCGACGCTCTGCACGCCTTCAACCCGCGAACAAGGTCCTCCCCTCCCTCTCACGTCTCTGACGAAGGAGTCCCCTTTTATATGGACGCCTCGATGCGAATCTGCCTTCCAGGAGCTAAAGGATCGTCTCACCTCGGCTCCCATCCTTGCTCTTCCATCAGGGAAGGAGGGATTCCAGGTGTATACAGATGCTTCCTATCAGGGGATGGGTGCCGTCCTTATGCAGAATGGGCACGTAATAGCCTATGCCTCCCGTCAGTTGAAGCAGCACGAGCAGAACTACCCCGTGCACGATTTGGAGATGGGGGCAGTCATTTTTGCTCTTAAGATCTGGCGACACTATCTCTACGGAGTACATTGTGATATCTTCTCCGACCACAAGAATCTGAAGTACGTCGACACCCAGAAGGAGTTGAACATCAGACAGAGACGCTGGGTAAAGTTTCTGTCGGACTACTAGTATACCATGCACTACCATCCTGGGAAGGCGAATGTGGTCGCAGATGCTCTGAGTCGGAGAGCGAGTACGACAGGAGTAGGCCCGCAGCTGATGGCCTTGGAATTGGTTAGATCATTCGAGGAGATGCAGATTTCGCTAGTGTCTGAGGATGACTCGGAGCTGTACATGGAGTACCTGGGGTCGATGGCTACTACTGATGACATTCGGGACCGCATCAGAGATGGGCAGATGTTGGATGAGAGAGCTGAGCCGATATTCCGAGCCTTGGAGGAAGGCACGACGGGAGATTACTCTTTGAGGGATGGGCTCCTGTGTTTCCGAGGCAGAGTCTACATACCAGCAGGAGGACGGATCCGGGAGGATATTTCGACGGAAGCTCATTGCAGCCGATATTCGGTACACCCGGGGATCACCAAGATGGTAAAGGATTTAAAGAGGACGATGTACTGGCCGGGTATGAAGAAAGATATTACGTATTTTGTGATGCATTGTGAGGCCTGCCAGCTCGTGAAGGTGGAGTGTAGGAACCCGGCAGGCCTGCTGCAGCCGCTTCCAGTGCCGGAGTGGAAGTTTGAGGATATAGCCATGGACTTCATACATGGGCTACCTAGATCCCGTGCGGGGAACGACTCGATCTGGGTGATAGTGGACAGGCTGACAAAGTTGGCCAGGTTCATTCCAGTGGCAAAGGGGGGACCAGTCAGTGTATTAGTACGGAGGTTCATTGAGCAGTTTGTGCGTTACCATGGGGTGCCCAAGACTATCATTTCGGATCGGGATGGGCGGTTTACATCCAGGGAATGGAGGTCAGTCCAGGCCCATCTGGGTTCCCGGTTGACATTCAGCACAGCTTTTCACCCCCAGACCGACGGGCAGACAGAGCGCACCAACCGTACACTGGAGGATCTGTTGCGACTATGTATTTTGGACCGTGGCGAGCCTTGGGAGAGATTGCTGCCACTGGTCGAGTTTTCGTACAACAATGCTCATCAGTCCAGCATAAGCATGGCTCCATACGAAGCGTTGTACGGAAGGAGGTGTAGAACCCCACTATCATGGGTTCAGGATGAGGATCCGCAGGCACTAGGCTCGGAGTTTGTGGGCGATACAGATGCTCAGATTAGATTGATCCGAGACAGGATGTTGGAAGCCCAGAGCAGACAGGCGAAATACTACGATGCGAGGCATCGCCAAGTGGAGTTCCAGGTAGGAGACCGGGTTTTCTTGAAGATACGGCCGATGCACGGAGTCTCGCGGGTTCGCGGGCGGAAGAAGCTCAGTCCGAGATATATGGGGCCCTATAGGATCTTGGAGCGGATCGGCCCCTTAGCCTATAGACTGGAGCTACCGCCGGAGTTAGCGGGATTGCATGACGTCTTCCACGTCTCCTCACTTCGGAGGGCTCTGCTACGCCCTGAGCAGCTGATTTCCTCGGCAGATGGCCCAGTGGCCTCGGATCGGTCAGTCGATTTGGAGCCTATCAGGATTGACGATACAGCAGTGCGGGTCTTGCGACGGAAGAAGGTACCGTTAGTCAAGGTTCTATGGAACAATCATGGGCAGGAGGAGCATACATGGGAGCCACAGGACTTGATGCGGCAAAAATACCCGGAACTTTTTCGTCAGGTATACCTCACAACCCCTCTGGACAATTAATTTGCCTTCCTGTTTTAAATCAAAGGAACTGAAACTTCAAAAAAAAGGGGTCTTATAAGTGGTATCAGAGGAAATCTCGATCGAAAGAGAAGTAGTCCACAAAAACCTTGGGCCACCCCCGTGCGAGCTTAGTTTGCGGACAAACTAGCAGCGGAAGCAGTGGTGTGCCCATGAGGGAAATCACATGTGAAAGTCCATCCTAACTCTTCTTAAATTCCATTCATTCGCTCTCTAACAAATGGAATTTTTGCTTGTAGCCTGCGACGAACCCTACATCGCAGCAGGGGACACCTCAGGCTCCGAATGTGGTCCCGACTCCGCCAGCACCCGTTCCGTTCCAGCAGACGGAGATGGGGCAAACATTGACGGCCATCCTGGAGGCCTTCAGAGCTCAGCAAGCCCTGGCCCCACAGCCAAACCCCGGGGCCAATTGGATGACTGTCTTCCGGGGACTTTCCCCTCCATCCTACCAGGGGACGGAGTCTGCAGTACGTACGGAGGAGTGGTTGGACACTATTTACTAGATGCTGGCAGGGATTCGATGCCCCACGGAGGAGGCAGTCGCTTTGGCAGTCTCCTGCTTAGAGTCACATGGAAAGAGATGGTGGAAATCTCAGCTGGACACCACCTTCGCAGGGATGGACTGTGCTGATATTACTTGGGAGGAGTTTAGGGCAGCGCTCTTGGGACATTTTGTGCCTCGGTCGGCGAGAGATGACCTGGAGGATAGGTTCCTACGGTTGAGGCAGGGGAACAGGACTGTGGTGGAGTACTATCAGGAGTTCACTCACCTGGCCCGTTATGCGGACGCTTACCAGTTAGACGATGCTGGCTACGCCCGGAGGTTTTATAAGGGGCTGCAGGATGACATGAGGCAGGCCCTCCTTTTCGTTTCAGAGGGGAGTCTGGCCAGGATTCTGGAGATGGCTAAGAAGAGAGAGGCGGATCAGCTTACAGTGAAGAATCGGAAGAGACCGGCTGATGATTCAGTGATTGGAGGTCGTAGAGACCGTCCTCGGGGCCAGGTTATCAGGGAAAGAAGGAACGGGGATCAGCCTCGTCAGGAGTTTGGGCAGGAGCAGAGGACTCAGGGGGTATTGGCTCCCCAGCCTATACAGATGCTGGAAATGCCAAGGACGGTAGGGCAGCCACCAGTATGCTATCAGTGCAACCAGCCAGGGCATATCAAGCGGAACTGCCCTGTGGGGCGAGCACCCCCACCAGCACATCAGGGCGCTCCACCTCCCCGACAGTTTGGCGGACGAGGACAGGACCGAGGACGGGGATTCCAGGATCGAGGTCGTAGGCCAGAGAGAGAGCAGGTGTATGCTCTAGACCTGACACAGCCCCGGGACCCGGAGCAGGTTATCACAGGTATGACAGTACTTTTCAGATTTTCTTCATATAAACTACTATTTTAAACATAACCTGGTTAGAAATTAAGAGAAGATAAACTACAATAAGAATACTAAGACATTTAATTACCCCAGGCATAGTGTTCGTGAGCGGCAAGCCCGCTCACACCCTCTTCGACACTGGTGCGTCGCAATCCTTCGTGTCGAAGGATTTCATGAAAGGACTGGCAGGAGTGGAGCCATTCACCGGGAAGATGATGAGGGTGCGCCTACCTGACGGGTCAGAGATATTGACCTCTGCTCATTGTAATATGGAAGCAAGAATCGGCGGAAAGGCGTTTGAGGCACCAGCGACGGTTCTGAAGATGCCAGATTATGATCTGATCCTGGGCATGACTTGGCTCTATTGGAACCATGCCCAGATCGATTGCGTGGCGAAGAGGATCACCGTGAGGCACGACGACTCCTTCATTGTTATCGAAGGTATTATACCAGCACCCCGTACCTTGCTATCGTCTGTGCAGGCCGTTAAGGCCCACCTGCAGGGGGAAGAGGTTTATCAGGTCCTCTTTGAGGCGGTCATAGCCAAGGACTCCATTGCAGATATTCCAGTAGTGCGGGACTTCGCTGACGTGTTTCTGGAGAAGCTACCAGGGTTACCCCCGCACCGAGAGAAGGACTTTCAGATTCAGCTCGTACCGGGGGCTAAGCCGGTATCCAGAGCTCCCTATCGAATGGCCCCAAAGGAGTTGGTGGAATTCCGAAGCCAGCTTCAAGAGTTAGTGGAGGCCGGGTTCGTTCGGCCTAGCTCATCACCGTGGGGAGCTCCGGTGCTGTTCGTTAAGAAGAAGGACGGGACCCTTCGATTGTGCATAGATTACCGGGCTCTGAACAGGTTGACAGTCCGGAACACGTATCCCTTACCACGGATAAACGAGCTTTTTGACCAGCTGGAGGGAGCCCATTGGTTCTCAAAGCTGGATCTGAGGTCAGGGTACTACCAGCTTCGTATTCAGGAGGAGGACATCCCGAAGACGGCCTTCAGCAGCAGATACGGTTTGTACGAGTTTACCGTGATGCCGTTCGGGCTCACGAATGCACCCTCCGCATTCATGACTTTGATGAATCGGGTGTTCGAGGAGTATCTGGACGTCTTTGTCATTGTATTCATCGACGACATTCTCATCTATTCAAGGACGGAGGAGGAGCACGCGAGGCATCTGTCCTTGACCTTGGGGAAGCTGCGTGAGCATGAGATGTATGCCAAGTACAGCAAATTCCAGTTCTGGCTAAAGGAGGTGGCCTTTCTGGGCCATGTCATCAGTGGAGCAGGTCTGGCAGTGGATCCTGCAAAGATCCAGGCAGTGCGGGATTGGCCAACGCTAAAGTCGGCCACGGATGTTCGAAGTTTCTTGGGACTGGCCGGTTACTACCGGAAGTTCGTCGAGGGGTTCTCCCAGATTAACCTCCCTCTGATACCACTTGTAAGACCCCCCCCCCCCCTTTTTTTTCTTTTCTCAACCCCCGGGGTCTCAGCCCAGAATTGCCGCTTTGCGGTGGCACCGACTCACGGGAAGGCAACCACTACAAAACGCCAATTCTGCCGGCCCTTTTCGATCACAAGAGAGAGAAGCATTTATACAAAAATGTAAACAAGTCCACAGAACATGTAAATAAAGTGAAATCATAACCAGTCCATCAATACATATAATAGGAAAATAGATAAATGGGCTCGAGCCCAGTACATCAGAGTCCTCACTACAAGCCACTCATCACAGAAGCTGAGAAAATACTAATCACTCACGGAGCTAGTCGCAGGTGCACCGGTGCTAGACTGTCCCACCTCCATGCGCACCGTACTCCGCCCGGTGCTTAGGAGCCGTGGTGGGAGGGGTAGGGGATGATAGGGCTTAGTATTTATGACTAATGGTTTTCGAACCAAACATTACAGGAGCTCCGGATGGGAGACAGGGACCAGCACCAGCGGAGTACGGTGCGCATGGAGGTGGGACAGTCTAGCACCGGTGCACCTGCGACCAGCTCCGTGAGTGATTAGTATTTTCTCAGCTTCTGCGATGAGTGGCTTGTAGTGAGGACTCTGATGTACTGGGCTCGAGCCCATTTATCTATTTTCCTATTATATGTATTGATGGACTGGTTATGATTTCACTTTATTTACATGTTCTGTGGACTTGTTTACATTTTTGTATAAATGCTTCTCTCTCTTGTGATCGAAAAGGGCCGGCAGAATTGGCGTTTTGTAGTGGTTGCCTTCCCGTGAGTCGGTGCCACCGCAAAGCGGCAATTCTGGGCTAAGACCCCGGTGGTTGAGAAAAGAAAAAAAAAGGGGGTCTTACACGCATGGCTATGTTAGTGCGCTTACATGGTCACGCACACACGCGCGAACTAGGGTGAGCATGCACACCTAGAATTGTGCATGCTTGGGATTGGGCGCACACGCACCTAGGTACGCGTGCACCAATACGCACATGTGCGCGAACTCGGGTGCGCGCTTGCACCCCGGCGTGGCCTGGTCGCGCGTGCACGTACCTTATTGCGCACGCACGCAGACTTGGGTGCATGTTCTCACGAACTTGGGTGCTCGCACGTGCCCCTGGTTGTGCGCGTGCGTGTTCCTGACTGTGTGTGTACACGTGCCTAGGAGCAAATGCATATTTGAGCGTGTGCAATCGCACGCACGCCCACCTGAAGGGATGCGCGACTACATTTGCGTGTGTACTAAATGATGTAGGTGGTCATGCATGTCTATGTGGGTGCTTATGCTTTTAATGTGTGCACGTGTTCGTGACCGTGCAAAATCTCCACGATTGAGTAGGCTTTGCCTTTATTATCAAATACCAATTTTTGTTTTTCTTTTATTTCAGGCCTTAAAGCATTCCGCGAGACCGATGCATCTACGTTCATCACTCACCGATGATCAAATTGTGATCTGGAGAAAGAGATATGATTTACCTGCTGATCTTGAGGTATGGATACTTTGTACTGAGGAGAGGGTCCAAAATCCTCCAAGAGGTTGGTTGACGATTTGCGAGATTACTCTGAGATTGGGCCTCTGACTTCCACCATGCGAGGAGGTGATCGCCATTCTAAAGTTTTGTGGCATTCCGATGTTCCAGTTTACTGTGCTTGGGATGATGCACTTGATGGTACTGGTTGCATTCTTCAGGGAGTACGACTAGAGATTCTCCTTGGACCTCTTTAGATATTGGTGCGATGTTCGCATTGATGGTGGTGGTCTTGTTGAAATTTTTAGCAATAAGAGTCGAGTTGATTTTGAGACCCGGATGGACCCCCATTACGAGAATACTTTGTTTGGTTATGTTAAGAACCTCTGGGGCTTGCCAGAACCGTGGAATGCACTGTCGGACCGTTGTCATCGCCAGAAGGGGAAAGAGAGGGAGTTTCCCCGATGCTTGGATTAACGGAGCCCCGCGAGTTAGCCAATCATCTTTTTAGTATCTCCTTATTTGTAGAGGAAAAATGTCTGTTATGGTGCGGGGTATCCTCTGATTCAGTGCAGGCAGCTGAGACGTCTCCAACTCGCGATCAAAAGAGGAAGACTATTGCAGCCATTTGTTGTGATGAGGGGATAGAGCCTCACATGGCTTCTCAAGATGAGGCAGTTTCCCCCGGTTGTTGAGGCGAGACTACTTCCATGGATGTTGATGTACAGGTGTTGGGATGTTCTGTCCCTTGGGCTCCTCTTCCTGAAACAACTGTTCTAAGGATGTCTTCTTCTCTAAAGGCGATGAATGATGTAGTAAGTGAGCTTGGTAGTTTTGGATTTTTTCCTTTTTTTTCTTTTGCTACTTTTTGTATTGTATTTACACTTCTCTTTCTCCTTGTAGATTGAGGACCAAGATCATATTACTGTCACTTGGAACGATCATTATGAGAGTGTGAAAGATTGAGACCCAGGCTCATATTTGAACAGCGACGAGCTCGCTTGCCTCTGTGAGAGATGATTATGATCGGGATGTTTCCCGATTTTGCTGGATTGGGTCAAAGCTGAAGGCAGAATTGGAGGAGGCTCGAGCGTCAATGGAGGTGGAAAAGTCTCTAATTGAGAGAACTACGCAGATGCTAAAGAATGCCCAGTGGGAGATTTTCTGTTTGGAGACAGAGCTTGGGCGTCAAAGGCCCAAGTGGAGATACTTTCTTTTGAAAACCGCATGTCGGAATTGAAGGCTGTCGGTCTTGCTGAATACATTGTTTTGTTGGATTACATGCGTGATCGTTGCTTTATTGGCGAGAAGGTTCGTGAAGAGATTTGGACTAAAGAGGTGGAGCCTCAGATGGAAGATGCTCGCAAGCTCGCACTCAGGTGTGGAGTGTCCAAGGCTCTTCTCCTATTTCCAGGAGTTTGAAGTGTGATGTGTCTAGCCTTAGCGTTGATGATATTGTAGATGATAGGAGCCCGAGTCCTGATTCTGATATAGATGCGGCATATGTATAGTGGCATGATTTCTTCATGCTTTTATGCTTGTATTTCCTTTAGTTGAGTCTATTGCATGTTTGCCATTATTTCTGATAGTCTTTGACAGCGTGTTTTTGAGTATTCTGGTGTGTTATTATTGTAATAATGTCGTTTTTCCCCTTTTACAGAAATGTTGGTAATTGGCAAAATATAGGATTGATGTAATGGAAGATAATGTGATTATTTCATCTGAGTGCCAGCAAATGAGATGATTTGATCTAGGTGCATGATCTTGTCCATTTTACACAAGTCAGGCTCGTGGCTTTGTTTGGGGTCTCACGAGAGGGCAGGCCCAGATGATGACATTGTTTGCTTTGTGCGAGTCAGGCATGCGGCTTTGTTTAGTATTGATCGCGAGGCGGCAGGACCGGGGGATGACAAGGCGTAGAAAGTTAAGGTTTGTGAAGAGCTATGTCATTCAAACTACATGCGCAGTCTTACCTAATTTGTGCCAGTCGGGCTCGTGGCTTTGTTTGAAATCGAGCGCGAGGGGGGGGGGGGGGTAGGCCCATGCGATGGCGAGGCGTAGAAAGGCATGGCTAGTGAAGAGCTTGCTCATTTAAACCGCATGCGCAGTCTTACCAAATTGAGTTTTGGTTAATCATTACTTGAAGGAAACTGAATGCACTATTCAATTGAAAGATAATTTGCACGGGTCTATACTTGCGGCTATTACAACACTAAATCATTGAATTCAAACAAGAAATAAGAAGTTACTTAAAAATCTAAAAATACACAATAACAGAAGAAACAAGAAATCCTTTGTTAAATCATGCAGGTTATGTGTGTTCCTTGTGTAAGGAAGAGTCTTCCCTTCCGCCATTCTTAGCTTGAAGGTTCCTGGCTTGATGGCTGCAGTAACAACAAATGGTCCCTCCCAAGAAGGTAAGAGCTTGTCTCCCTGCTGTCCATTGCCAGCTGCTTTTATGCTTCATAAGACTAGGTCCCCAATATTAATAGGTCTGGGCTTTACTCTCTGATTATAAAGACGTTCCATGCATCCCTGATAGGCGACAATATGAATGTCCACTATATATCTAAATTCTAGGATTAGGTCAAGATTTTCACGAAGCGCTTCATCGTTCTTTTCCAGACTGAAGTTCAAGACTCTTGCACTTGGGACGCGTATATCAACAGGGATAATGTCTTCAGTTCCATAGTAGATATTATATGTATTTTCTCTAGTAGGGTCCTCTCCGTGGTTTGGTAAGTCTATAATACATTGGGGAGTGCATCAGCCCATTGCCCCCAGTGTTGAAGCCAAAATTGACCCCAATAGATGTTCAAAACAGGTGTGCAGCCAATGCCTACTTCTCTCAAGCCCCGCCTCTTGACTGGTAGCTAACGACTCAACACTGACCCAAAGCCTCAGCAGGGAGGTCCCACCACACACCCGGAAGATCTCTGAGAGCTTCCCCTCCAAAGCCAAAAGCTGGGCTAGAAGCTCCTCACAAAGCACTAGAGATTCAAAGAGAAAATGAGAGTCTGCTTTCTAAGGAGCCCTCTTGGGCCTATTTATAACCTTCTGCTGACCTGAAATTACTAAAATACCCCTGACTGGTCTGCCAATAGCCGAATCCCTCTATCTGAGAAGTACTAAACACAGCCCCTGAGGGTACAAGGGTAATTTTACGTGAGGGCAGATAAGACATTTTACCCTGAACCTGGGCCCCATTCGACGAGTGCTCTATGCCGAGAACCCTCTCGCCTTCCTTTGGAGGGAGCTAAAAAGAAGTGTCAAAAGTCTCACGCTGAGCCACTCCCTGTCTTCTCGCTGGTTTGATCCTTCTCGCCGACCCTGCCGGGAGCGGGTCCCGGCTGACCAAAGATGAACGCTTTCGCCCCTCCCCAGGCGGGAACTCCTCTAGCCTGAACGTTGTAGCTGGACGCGGCGTTGGGTGAGTGGAGCCCACTCAACGCCTTTGCTACTGACCCCGGAGCTGAGTGAGTGAAGCTTACTTAACGCCCTTTCCGCTGGAAACGACATTGAGTGAGTGGAGCTAACTCAACGCCCTTCGCTGCTGGCCACAGCGTTGAGTGAGTGAAGCCCACTCAACATCCTTTACTGCTGGTCACAGCATTGAGTGAGCTTCTCTCACTCAACGCCCTTGCTGCTGATCAGGGCGCTGATTGAGTGAAGCTCACTCAGCACCCTTGCTGATTACAGCGCTGAGAGTGTGAAGCTCACTCAGCGCCGTGCCTTCTCGCCCGTTTCTAGCCATGGGAGGGATCTTGCCTGCTCCTAGGCGGAAGCCCCTCCGGCGTGAGAGCTCATCTGGTCCTCAGGCCCGAGCTAACTTGGGCCGGCCCAACCCCGACCATTTATGCCTATGGGTCTTACCCAGCGAATTTGGGGTTGTACACAATCCCCGCTCTTTTTGAGCTAGCCATGCGCTCGAAAAGACATGTCCAACCAAACAATATTCGATGGGCACGTGTCACTTCAAAAAAGAGAATCTTTTGGTGGGCCATACCACAGCTATATATATACGTTGACAGACGGCCGAAAATCTGCCCCTGACCTTTATCGCCCCTTTGAGATCTTGCGCGACCTCACGATGCGCCCCAAATAGGTTGGTAAGCCACTCTCGTAGAGTCTTCAGGAGCGCATAAAGGCAGCGCAAGCGCAGGCCCTTGCCAATAGCGCCCTAGTGGCTCCTTGGCTAGCAAGAGGAGCGCCTGCCGTGGAGCCTCCGCCGTTGTCGAAAGAGAAGAAGAAGAAGGCCCCTCGAGACCCCTCGCGGGAGCACCGAGCCTCTCCAATTCCACCCTTAAGCCGCACGACCGATCCTCTTCTACTGCAAAGGGTATGTCTCGCCCACTGGTCGGACTGCCGTACTTATGAATTGGTCACTGAACCCTTCTTGGCAGGCGGTCCCGAAAGGTGGAGCTGGAATTCCGCTGGTGCCCCCAGACCCGCTGACGTCTCGCCCGTCCGAGGATCATCCGCGGGGTCCAGGAAGAGCTCCCGCCGGTGGTTCGGGACCTCCAGGTAGCCCCTCCTTTTTTGTTCACTTTTCTTTTGGTCATCCTAACCCTTGGGTCAGGCTCTCGCAGCGCCTGCATCTTCCTGCCCGGACCTTACCTTGCCGGAGACCGTCGCTGAGATTGCCCCTTGCGACGATCCAGCAATCAACCCTCACCCTTCCGTGGGTGACGCGCCTGTCGACCCGTCCTTGACGCCAGAGGTGGACCGTTCCGAGAGGGAGCTCGACCCTCCCCAGGCTTCAGGCCCTCCGGAGATCACGGTGCACGAGACCTTCCGTCCGGGCCGCGGAAAGCCCCTCCATCTACTGTTTGGGAGGGATGTCGAGGGAGATCCCGAGCCTTCTCGCCTTCCCCCGCCCGACAGCTCTCACCACGGTTCTGGTATACCATATTGCTGCTTACCCTATCCTGTTCTCGCACTGACCGCCCGATTGCCTTCTCAGGAAATCCAAACATGCGATCGGGGGCTGAAGAGGACGAGGACGACGACGGGGATCGAGAGGAGGAAGGCGACAGCTCTCCCTTCCCCTCCTCTGACGAGATGGAAAAAATGCTGGTTGGCGCGGGAAGCGCGAGGAGGAGAGGGAAAAGGGTCGCGGCCATCCTCTCTAAACTTGCGCAGCAGGAGCGAGCCCAGGACTATGCGGCGAGAGAGTTCCGCAGATCGGCTGAGCAAAGGCTGGAGGCCCTGGAGCGAGACTACTTTCTGAGCGAGGCGGAGCGGCTGGGTTGCCCTACTGCGGGATCTTCCCCTGGGAGGTGCCTTGAGCGGATACGAGACCAAGCTCGTCGGATCAATCTAGGGTGCACCGTGCTCTCCTCCTACTTCAACCCGCTGGTGCCCCCGAGGACCCGACAGCGAGAGCGAGGACGCTGGCGCTGGGAGCCTTATTGATTCTTGCTATCTTGCCTCTCCTTACCTTTAGCCTTCCCTTCTCGCCATGTACCATGTCTTCTAATTATGTTTTTCTTAATTGTTTCGACTGTGGACTGCTTGCGATATTGCGAGCCGCTTTTATTGGTTAACCGTTGTTATCATTGTTATCTTAAGTTTCACTTAGCGAGAACATTATTCTCTTTCTCTTTGCCCGTATCGTTCGACCCTTGCACGGACTAGGACTATCGATCAGTCACTGTCAATTCAGGAGGGGGACCGAGGCGCCATTGACTTAGGGCGTGACAACTGTACTCCGCCGCCCATGTACGGAAAAATCATCATTCACCACAACGCTCTATAAATAGATGGATTCACCTAACATATTTATTTCCCCGATCCGGAACCACCCCCTCTTATCTTTCAGTTTTCGCGCTCTGCCGAGAACATCCTGCTCTCGCCTCACTTCCCTTGCTCTTTCGCCTTTGAACATTTTAGTCACGATGCCTGGCGAGAACGAGGGACGTTCCTATTGCGCGGAAGCTTTCCGGAGGCACCGATTTCCGTCGTGCCGGCTAACCCTGGAGTAGTACCAGTTGATCACCTCCCGATACGTTCCTGCCAACTTCACCATGAGAAACCCACACAATAGCGATAGGGTGAATACTGCGCGAGAAGGAAAGCTCGCGATCCCCCTCGAACATTTCGAGGTGGGCTTTCGCCTCCCTCTCTGGCCAGAGATGCGCCTCGCCCTCCGCTACTATGGAGTCATTCCCGCGCAGCTGAACCCGAATTCGGTCGCCATTCTTATAGCCTTCATCTTCTACATGCGATCCGAAAGAATAGAATTCAACCTCTCGATCTTCCGGAAGCTGTTTACCTTCAGCGCGAAGGGGGGAGTTATCTTCTTCTCCGGGCAGCTTCTCAAAACAACCGGTCTCGCCAACAAGCACCATCATTAGGGCGAGAAGTTCGTTTTCATCTCCGGCGACTTTGGGAACGTCCCTCTCGCACCGGTTCAATATGAAGATGCCGCTTACAAGCCACCCTCCTTAGGGTCCCGCGAGGGTGCGCTCCTCGAGTTCTTTGGGACTAAGGAGTTTGATGTCCCCTTCCTCAGGTGGGGCGTCGACTCCCTTGGTGGCTTCTCGTCTCAACAGGTGAAGAGGCCGAAGCCATCAGCCGCCGAAAAGGGGAAGTCTAAGATACCTTCGCCTGCCTGACCCCCTCCGTCAGGCAGGTCTTTCACCGAGATCCTAGCGGCGGTCAGCGAGATAAGGGATATCCCTAGGAGTAGCGGTGGGGTCCCTGCCGAGAACCCTCCGTCCGCGACCGTCGCAGGTGGCGAGGCAGGCACTGAGATAGCAGCTGTCGCGAGCTCTTCCCCGCCTCCGTCCAAGCCTGTATGAAAGGGGCACAGGAACTTTTGCATGGGCGTGAAGAGCCTGGACGCCGAAGGGAAGCCTTTGCTGCAATGGGACCCGGAGGCCAACCAAGTTTCCCTCTCGACGCTGCTCCCGAGCTGGGCGGAGGGCGACGAGGTCACCGTCGAAGCCTTCGTGCTGGGCTACGGCCTCTACAGCCGGAGTTTGCGGGCCTGTATGATCAAATGTCCACTCGCCTCCTCGCTTTCGACTCCGTCCGGGCCCTGATGCATGGGTTCGAGCTTGCGCATATATGTGCTCGCCGAAACATCACCATCGATCGGAATTTCCTTGACATGTACAAGGCGAGAGAGTAAGCGGTGGCTCAAGAGGCGGCCCTGAAGACCGAGCTAGAGGACGTCCGACGCCTACTGTCCATGCGCCCAGCAGAGGAGGTAAGCAAGACCCTTTCCAACCTTCGTTCTTGCCTACGAGATTCATACCTCCGTTCTCACCGCTGATAAAACGCTCTTACGCAGGACTCTCTGCAAGTCATGGTGCTTCGCGCGTGACTAGCTGGGGTGGAGTCCAAGAATGCCTTGCTGAAGGGCCAAGTCAAGCGCATGGAGACGGCGGCAGCTGCGGTCCCTCCCCCCCCCCCCCCCACGCTCGATGAAAGGCTGAAGAGCCGAAATTATTCTTAGTACGACATCGATAAGCTTCTGCAGGTCAACGCCCAGGCAACGACCAAGTTGATGATCGAGACGTTGCGGGCCGTGGGATGGTTGGATGAGGGTGGCGAGATCCTGAACGCTCCCCAGCTCGTCCCCTGGCTCTTCGAGCCCATCCTGAAGCCCCCAGGCGCGCCCGATTCTCAGCCCTCGGACGTCCCGAAATTTACCGCGGCTATTGGCGAGACCTCGGGGGAGAGCTCTGGCGGGAGCTCCAGCGGAAGTCCCAGTGAGGACCCCAGTGGGAGCTCAAGCGAGAGCTCGAGCGGATATAGCGCCCCCTCCTGAGGGGTTTCTTTTTCTTATCTGTAATGAGCGAGACGCTCCAATTTTTGTAAGACCGGTTTATAATATGAGTGTAATTTTGCTCCCCTCTCCCCTTTTCTTCCTTGTTAAAAAACGAATGCGGTTCAAGATTGCTTTCGCCCGGGGCCCCCGGCCCCCTCTAGGATAGTCTGTCTTAGTGGCCGATAGGTGGGAATCTGCCGAAAACCCAAATCTCCGACACGTCGTTCCCGCCTTCTGCCGAGAACCATTTGCGATAAGTGTCATAGGCTGAGGGAAGACCTCCCCTTCTTACCTTGCAAGAACGATCGGTCTCCTTGTTTAGGCCTGCCGGGAACTTCGCTGGGGGAGATCCCTAGACAAAGATTTCTTGGTCGAGACCTTTCCTGGCCGAAACCTCTCCTGGCCGAGACCTTTTTGGGTCTGTCTTTAGGAAGCCTTTTGCCTAGCCTATAATCCTCCGTGTCGAAACATTTCTAAACACTGAACCTGTCCCCCATAGGCAAGCCTTCAGACCTGCCGGCTAGACGCGAGTCTGCGCGGCGGGTCTACCTGGGGCCGAGCCGAGCTCGGGGTGTTGATGACGATTTCATATCCAACCTCTCCCCCACAGGCGAGCCTTCGGACCTGCCAGCTAGATGAGAGATTGTACAGTGGGTCAACCTGGGGCCGAGCCGAGCTCGGGGTGTTGATGACGATTTCATATCCAACCTCTCCCCCACAGGCGAGCCTTCGGAACTGCCAGCTATATGAGAGCCTGCGCAGCGGGTCTACCTAGGGCCGAGCCGAGCTCGGGGTGTTTATGACGATTTCATATCCAACCTCTCCCCCACAGGCGAGCCTTCGGACCTGCCAGCTAGATGAGAGCCTGCGCAGCGGGTCTACCTAGGGCCGAGTCGAGCTCGGGGTGTTGATGACGATTTCATATCAACCCTCTCCCCAATAGGCGAGCCTTCAGACCTGCAAGCTAGATGAGAGCCTGCGCAACGGGTCTACCTGGGGCCGAGCAGAGCTCGGGGTGTTGATGACGATTTCATATCCAACCTCTCCTCCATAGGCGAGCCTTCGGACCTGCCAGCAAGATGAGAGCCTGCAAAGCGGGTCTACTTGGGGCCGAGCCGAGCTCGGGGTGTTGATGACGATTTCATATCCAACCTCTCCCCCACAGGCGAGCCTTCGGACCTGCCAGCTAGATGAGAGCCTGCGCAGCGGGTCTACCTGGGGCCAAGCCGAGCTCGGGGTGTTGATGACGATTTCATATCCAACCTATCCCCCACAGGCGAGCCTTCGGACCTGCCAGCTAGATGAGAGCCTGCGCAGCGGGTCTACCTGGGGCCGAGCTGATCTCAGGGTGTTGATGACGATTTCATATCCAACCTCTCCCCCACAGGCGAGCCTTCGGACCTGCCAGCTAGATGAGAGCCTGCGCAGCGGGTCTACCTGGGGCCGAGCCGAGCTCGGGGTGTTGATGACGATTTTATATCCAACCTCTCCCCCATAGGTGAGCCTTCGGACCTGCCAGCTAGATGAGAGCCTGCGCAGCAGGTCTACCTGGGGCCGAGCCGAGCTCGGGGTGTTGATGACGATTTCATATCCAACCTCTCCCCCACAGGCGAGCCTTCGGACCTGCCAGCTAGATGAGAGCCTGCGCAACGGGTCTACCCGGGGACGAGCCAAGCTCGGGGTGTTGATGACGATTTCACAAGCTAGATCTATTCTATCATTAAGATGAGAAAGCATGCATTAGATAAAAGCAAGAAGTGTATCCTGACAGCATTTTGGTTTGACAATATTTCAGAATGATAATATTCAACTACAACAGTACAATCCCTTTTTCCCTCACGGGTAAAAGCGTTTTAGATCATCACCGCTCCATGTGTGGCTTAAGGTCCTCCCCTCCACATCCTGGAGGTAGAAACCTCCGTTTGCCAGAATCTCCTTCACTATGTAAG
The DNA here is from genome assembly GCA_039513925.1 of Platanthera zijinensis. Taxonomy (NCBI): domain Eukaryota; kingdom Viridiplantae; phylum Streptophyta; class Magnoliopsida; order Asparagales; family Orchidaceae; genus Platanthera; species Platanthera zijinensis. The sequence continues at coordinate 99,188,869 of CM077090.1, forward strand.
GTCCTTCCCAGCTGGGGTTGAGCTTGCCAACTGGAGCCGACCTTCCTGCCGCGTCGACCTTTTTCAGCACTAGGTCCCCCTTTGTGAACTGCTTGATTCTAACATATTTATCGAAGTACTTGGCCATTCGCCGCTTGATATCTTCCTGCCTGATGGCCGCAACATCTCGTAGCTCTTCCATCATGTCTAGAGAGAGGCGCAACTCTTCTTCATTTCCCAATCTCCAAGCCTCATCTCCTTCGCCGGTGGTCGAGACCCGTGGGGATTGAACCTCGAACTCTACCGGGAGAACAGCCTCGCACCCGTGAGAGATCTTGAAGGGGGTCTCACCGGTTGTAACACCCCTATCCATCACATGGCATATAGTAGTAGGTCCGGTCGGGGCCCGACACCATATACTACGGACATACCGGTTGGTTAAGCGTTGAAACCATTCAACCAATCACATCGTCCTACACAGCACCTAGCGGAAGTAATTATTAAGTTTCATAGTTAAGAACCTTGCTAACATAAATGTCCACTGAACCAAACATAGGAATGTTTAATACACAAAAAACAACTGGCCTTAAGGCCTTACAATGTTTTCTTAACAAAACATGTATTTCAAACCTTGGCACGCAGGCCGGCCATACATGAAATAAACGAGAAACATAAAAAGAAGTTAGACCTTCAAGGGCCGACACCGCATCGTGGGCTTTAGCCCGCTATTTCCGGCTCGGCTCCACAACACCTGCAAGCCACAATCCACCGCCCAGTGGTAAAATAAAATAACGGTCAGCAATACTGACCAAATTATAACGATCCCGCTCCCAAAATCGGGGTGGCGATGCTCTTTCCCTGCACTTATTAGTATAAGCATCAAAATATTGTAATCACACTTCATCACAGGCGTAGGCACGCACGGCCACACACCCCGTGCACTCAGGGCACATTCACGGCGAACCGACCAACGTCACGTCAATTCAAGCCATAGACGTTCCCGTTCCACCACCGCCCCTTGGACGGCCTATCTTATGAGCATTTTGTCTTCCTGGCCTTGGTCACGACAATTTAAGCCATAGACTGCCGAAGACCCTCATCCATGCCAACGGTTCCACCAAACGACATAGATCGGGTACAGTTCCGCCTGACCCGTGCTCATATCGCAATGACAATTTAAGCCATATGCGTAGGTCAAGACTCACCGAGTCCCATTTCCACCACAACAATCAAATAACCCGGTTATGTTCACGTTGGCTCCCCGACCATCGTGTTGGCAAAACCCGCTTTTGCCCAGTTTTCCGGGTGCACCTTGGAGTTAATCTCCAAGGCTCCCTGCTGCAATCTACCACGTAGAAAACCCGAAAAACTCCCAAACACCCGGAGTCTTCCCCGGTTCATATGCAATGCAACATCACCGATCCGGACCAACTTGTCCGGGTAGGCTTCACATACAATGCCTATGCCCATTTTCGCATACAGACTCTACACAAGGGGGACTTTACATATCTACCCCAAGGAACGCTCCAACTCTTCGCTCACTCGCGAGAGAGGGCTTCCTATGCAAAGGAAAACATGGCTTCACATGCCCTAGGATGAGAATCGTTACCCTTGCATTTTTCCTCGGCGCCATGAAAAATCTACGCAGTTGGAAAGCACCGCAACGGCGTCGCCTTCGCGGATCTAGACTCGGATCGCGGTTTGGAGCTCCGAAGCTCCACCGGCGGCCGAATCTTTGCCTTCCACCTCCTCCTTGCTCTCCCTTCTCTCTAGAACTTAGAGAGAGATGAACCTAAGTGAAATGAGGGCTTCTAAACCCTATTTCTGGGTTTAAACCGCCAACACCAACTCCCCACCGTCGGATCCCAACATAAGAAAACGAACGGCCACGATCGGGGCCAAAAATACAAAATCTTGGCCGAACACGGCCTGTGACACGCCCGTGTCAAGGTCTATGTCGCCCATTCGCCGTCTCGACCGACGCGATTACCAGCACATGGCATTCGACACAGCCTCCGACACGCCCGTGTCGCATGCAACACGGCCGTGTCATGACCCATGTCACGCCCCGTGTGCAACTACCAACACTCTTTTCCCGATAAAGACACGGCCTGCGACATGGCACCCGACATGCCCGTCTCATAAGTGGCATGCCCGTGTCTGTGCCCGTGTCATGGCCCATGTACATGACTCAGGAACTCTAAACGTGACACACCTGTGACACGCCCGTGTCACGCCCGTGACACGCCCGTGACACCTGCTCCAAGTCCAAGACTTGGTCTTAAAACGTCACCCGTTCCTCTTTTGAGTTTCGGGGCGTTACATCGGTGGCCGTGTTCGGGGTCGTTCGCAAGGCCCACAGAATGGAGGGGAGTTGCTCTACCCAGTCTCCTCTCAGGTTTCTCCACCTTCTTCTTGAGCAAGTTCACGATAATCTTATTTGCCGCTTCCACCTGGCCATTGCTCTGGGGTGATTGACAGAGGCAAACCTGAGATCTATCCCCTGCTGGATGCAGAAGTTGATGAACTCCTCACTAGCAAACTGGGGACCGTTATCCGTCACTATCGCTCGGGGTAGCCCGTGCCTGCATATGATTTCCCCCCCAAACAAAGTTCCTGATGACCTGGGAAGTGACCTTGGCTAGAGCCTTGATCTCCAGCCACTTGGAGAAGTAATCGATCATGACCAAGAGGAACCTCCTCTGTCCGATGGCCGGAGGAAAAGGTCCGACCAAGTCCATTACCCAAATGGCGAAAGGCCATGGTGATGTTATGCTCCTTAGTATTTGAGCGGGCAAGAGCTGGAGGGGGCGTACAACTGGCACTTTTTACATCTCCTTGCAAACTCTATCGCATCCTTCCTCAGGGTCTGCCAGAAGTACCCCTGACTGACCACCCTTGCCTCTAGAGTCCTTCCCCCCGAGTGACTGCCGCACTCGCCTGAATATATCTCCCCAAGTATCTTTGGGACTTCTTCCTCGGTTACACACCTGGCCAGGAGTCCCTACGACATCTTACGATGTAACCCCCCTTCTAACATCAGGTAGTGGGCTGCCTTATGCTTGAAACTCCTTGCGTCTTTCACTTCGTCCGTCAGTCCACCGGTTGATAGGAAGGTAACCAGCGGGTCCACCCGCGAGGGTCGCCGGCCTACCTCCATCAGTTCCCCTTCTTCGATCGCTGGTCGGAACAGTTCGGTTAAGGTCCCTCCTCCTCGAGGCCCGAACTTCGCCAATCGGTCGGCTGCCATACTCTCCTCCCGATGGACGTGCTGGATTGAGAATGATCGGAAGCCTCCGATGATTGTCCTTACCTTTGATAGGTACTTTAGGAGGGTAGGTTCCCGAGCTTCAAACTCTCCACGAATCTGCGACGCCACCAACATCGAGTCTGTGAAGACCTCCACATCCTGGATCCCGAGCTCCTTAGCCAAACGAAGACCGGCTATCACGGCTTCGTACTCTGCCTGATTGTTGGTCACCGGAAAGTGATAGGCCACCGCCTGTTCTATAGCGACCCCCTGGGGGCTTACCAGCACCACTCCTCCCCCCATGGAATGCTTTACCGAGGCCCCATCAACCATCACCTTCCACGCCCCCTGCTGTCGCGGCTCCTCTTTCCTAACTTCAACCACATAGTCTGCAAGAAAGTCCGCCACTGCTTGTGCCTTAATCGAGTGCCTTGGGACGAACGAGATGTTGAACTCACTCAGTTCAATTTACCACTTGGCCAACCTCCCCGAGTGTTCCACCCCTTCAAAGATCTTACGTAGAGGATGGTCAGTTACCACCTTGATTGTATGCGCTTATAAGTATGGCCAGAGTTTTCTTGCCGAAACGATCAGAGAAAACGCTAGCCTTTCGAGGATGGGGTAGCGGAGCTCCGCCTTCCTCAAGATCTGGCTCACGTAGTAGATGGGCAGCTTCTTCTTCCCCTCTTCCCTGACTAAAACAAAGCTCAAGGCTTCTGCTCCCACCCCGAGATATAGGGCTAAGTCTTCCCCTTCTTTTGGGCTTTGGAGTAGGGGAGTTTGGGAGAGTTGCCTCTTCATCCCTTGGAAGGCTTCCTCACACTCGGCTGTCCACTCGAATCTCTAGTTGCCCCTTAACACTTTGAAGAACGATGAACATTTGTCTCCCGACTGGGAAAGGAACCTTCTTAGTCCAGCCAGCTTGCCCGCCAAGCATTGGACCTCCTTGGCATTGCGAGGTGATTCCAGGTCCAGGATGACCTTTATCTTATCTGGGTTAGGTTCCACCCCCTCCGGAGTCAAGAGATGTCCAAGGAACTTCCCGCGGCTGGCCCCAAAGACACACTTCAAGGGGTTCAGCCTCATCTTGAACCTTCGGATGGTGGCGAAGGTCTCTTCGAGGTCCCGCAGGTGTGAGCTCACACACTTGCTTTTCACCATCAGGTCATCAACATAGACTTCCAAGTTTCTCCCCCTCTTCCCCTGGAAGACTCGATCCATCATGCATTGGTATGTGGCTCCTGCATTTTTCAGCCCAAAGGGAATCATCTTATAGCTGAAGCATCCTTCCCTAGTGATGAAGGAGACGTCTTTGACGTCGTGGGGGTGCATGCGAATCTGGTGATAACCTAAAAGAGCATCAAGAAAACTCATAACAAAAAAAACCGACGGCTGAGTCAACTAGCGCGTCGATTTGAGGCAGGGGGTAGCAATCCTTGGGGCACGATTTATTTAATAAGGAGAAGTCAATACACATGCGCCACTTCCCTCCCCCTTTCTTAACCATTACCACATTGGAGATCCAGCCTGGGTACTGGACCTCCGAGATGAAGCCCACCTCCAAGAGCTTTCTGACCTCCTCGCGGATGGGCTCCTCCAGCTTGGCGGCGATGACCCTCATCTTCTGGCGTATGGGGCGAGTCCGAGGGTCCAGTTTCAGGCGATGACAGGCCACATCCGCGTCAATGCCCGGCATGTCTGCCGCGCTCCAAGCGAAGATGTCGACGTTGTTCTGGATGAAAGCTCTCATACGCTCCTGGTCCTCGAGGCTCAGGCCCCCACTGATCCGTACCCTCTGCACCTACCCGCCTTGGTGAAGACCTCCATCTCCACCACTTCCTTTGCCGGCTCCAGCCATGATTGCTCCCAACTGTCCCTTGCCTCCTCCTCAGCCTCCAACGCCTACTCCGGGCTCTCCTCCTGGAACTGATGAATCTCCATGCCCCTCGGGGCCTTCTGCCCAACTCTCATAACTTGATCCTCTTCTTCTTCATCCATTCCTTCCGCCAGGACTTCGTGCTTAACTCCCACAACCAGCTCCTCTATCTCCATCGCCTCCTCCAGGCTCTCCTCCCGTCGCGGCTCAACTTCCTACCCCCTCCGGACCTCCTTCTCGGGCTTCTCTCACCGCTTGCTTCCCTACCTCCGGGCTCACCTCCTCCTGCTCCGCTAGTTCCCTCTCCAGTTCCTCTGCCTACGCCATCATGGATACAATGTTCAGTGCCATCACATAGCATTGTCTTGCCACCTTCGGATCCCTCCTGATCCTGACCTGCACCCCTCCGTTGTTGAACTTGAGACATTGGTGAAACGAGGAGGGGACGCAGCGGAAGGCGCTGATGAGGGGACGCCCGAAGATGGAGTTGTAACTGCTTGGTGCGTCCACTATCACGAACCTAACAGTTCTGTGAAACACCTCCCAGCTTCACATGCAGTCCTACTCCTCCCTCTACTTCTTTCCTTTCTCCAAAAAACCCGAACAACGGTCCATCTGAGGCTAGTACCCTCTTCCCTTAACCTTCATCTCATCAAAGGCTTTCTTGAAGATGACGTTCACCGAGCTCCCATTATCTACCAGTATCCTGGAAACTGTAAAGTTCTCCATCGCCGCCTGAATCACCAGAGCATCGAAAAAGGGGTCCTCGTAATCCGGCATGTCCGCGGATGAAAATATGATTTTTTCTTCCGGAGGGGGAGCTAGGGAGGTCGAGGCGACCCCCTGCGAAACATGGTATGCAAGCTTCCCTTACGGTTTGCCTCAATCCCCACCCCTCCATGGATCACTCCGATCCCTCCTCGGGTCCCCACGTCTATCCGATCTTCGCACCTATCTTCCTCCCCTCCTTGCTGCACTTCCACGATCCTCACCGACGGATCATGCCTCCCAACTCCTCTGGCTTCCCTCACCTCCAAAAACTCCGGGTAGGTGGCCGTCGCATGACCCTCCTCCTGATGGAAGTCACAAAAGGGTAACGCCACCCTATCCCTCCTTCCTTCTCCTCCCCCTCTTCTTCCAGCTCCCCGGGCTCTCCTTACTCCCTCCTCTTCCTCTACCGACCTCCATCGCTTCTTGCAGTGGTGGTAAGCGACCCCTCGGCCCTGCCTCCACGCCTGCTTGTCAAACCTTCTTGGTTCCCGAAGATTTTCCCTTCCCTTAACATATCCTCCCTTGACCCC